>PVJS01040449.1:0-18440 GCA_004027185.1 Glis glis
AGGGAGGGAGGGAGGGAGGGAGGGAGGGAGGGAGGGAGGAAGGAAGGAAGGAAGGAAGGAAGGAAGATAAGGAAGGAAGGGAGGGGGAGGGAGGGAAATAGGTCTACTTAGCTCAGGCATCCCCGTAGTTTCGGCCCCATGGTGGAGCGTGGGCAGAAGAGATGGCAGGGTGAGACAGGAAGCCGCCAGGGCCATTCAGAGCCCAGGCTTGCTCTTTTCAGTCAACTCACTGTCCTGGGCACTAACCTAACCAGAGTCCCTCAAGAACTAGATTAATCCCGTCAGAGGGCAGTGCCCCACCCCCATGTCAATCACTTCCCGCCAGGCTCCACCTCTTAAAGGTCCCGCCTCTGAACACTGCCACACCGGGGACCAAGCCTCTAGCACGTGGACCTGGGGGTGGACATACTTGAACCACGTCAAGTCATAGCAACAAGCAAGTCGGATGTGGAAGATGGAGGGTGGTGAGTTTAGCAGAAGCAAAGCATCTCCTCTCTGGACCTGTAGACAGGCTTAAAGATGCTCCATAGTACTTGGGAGGCTAAGACAGGAGGATTGCAGGTTTGAGGCCAGCCTCAGCAACTTAGTGAGACCCTCAGCAACTTAGTGAGACTCTGTTTTAAGGTTTTTTTTTTTTTAATAAAATACGGGTGGGAGCCAGGCGTGGTGGTGTGCGATTGTAATCCCAGTACTTGGGAGGCTGAGACAGGAGGATCGCAGGTTCACAGCCAGCCTCGGCTACTTAGTGAGGCCCTCCACAACTTAGTGAGACCCTGTTTCAAAATAAAAATAAAAAATAGGGCTGGGGATGTAGCTCGGAGGTAGAAATGCCCCTGGGTTCAATCCCTAGTATGGCAATAATAATAATAATAATAATAATAATAAATAGGGGCGGGGGTATAGCTCAGAGGTAGAATGACCCTGGGTTCAATCCCCAGTACCCCCCCAAAAGTGCTCCACAGCCCTGACGGCTGACCTGCCAGGGTCACTGTGGGTCAGAACCACTCTTAGGAGCTGGCTGTTGGACCGTTGGAACTCAGTGTGGGGCGAGAGTTTGGCAAGGACACTCCCAAATATCTCTGCAAGCAGCCTGCTTTCCGCCCTTGCCTAAGTCCACAGCCTGGAGTCACCTGGTCCCCTCCTTTTGTGGCTACGTCTTATCCTTCATTTTCTCCTACCCACTTCTTACCACCAACGGTCACCATTGTACCCAGGCCACTGCTGTTTCTTGTTGGACCACTGCCTCAGTCTCCCTACAGGCCCCCCTTCTGCTCCTGGCCCGGCCATCTGGTCACTCCGCAGCCGCAGCCCGAGCACTCGGCAAGCACAAGCCTGTTCCCATCCTTCCCCGACGATGACTTTCCTAGAGCTTCCAGTCATGTTTGAGTTAAAATCCAAACTCTCCCACCAATGGGGGCCTTATGATGCCGCCCTCCTTCCTTCATCTCTGACCTCTGACCCCACCAGCACCCCCTTGCTCTCTGGGTCTTCATGATGCCCGGCTTCTTTGTTGCCCGTCTTCTTGCTCCCTGCAAGGCCCAGGTCTGTGCCCAGGACCCTGGAATTGTGACGGGGACAGCTTAGCTGCCGGAGCAAGCTTGGCCTCGTGACATTTGATGGCTCCATCTCAGCATTTCCCTCCGACTCAGCAAAATCTCTTCTCTCAGCCGCTTTCATGGGAGACTGGAAGTTGGCCATTATTCCTAGAAATCTGCACGGTCCCAACTCTTTATGTCTTGCCCAAATGTGCCTGGGACTTCCTGCCCTGGCAGATGCGAGTTGCTGAACTTCCAACGGGCCCGCGTCTCATAGGACCCTCTCGGGGCCTCTGGGACGTAGACTGGGAGGTATGACCATTCTCCCCATTCTACAGACAACACAACTGAGGCCCAGGGAGAGGATGCCACTGCACGAGATCCCATAGTTAGGAAATGGGAGAACCAGATGAAAACCCGTCATGAGACCCCATGTTCAATATATTCAATATATTTTTCTTTTTTTTTTTTGCGGTACCGGGGATTGAACGCAGGGGCGTTCTACCTCCGCGCTACACCCCCAGCCCTATTTTTTATACTTTTTATTTTGAAATCGGGTCTCACGAAGTTGCAGAGGGCCTCACTAAGGGAAGGGAGAGAGAGAGAGAGAGAGAGAGAGAGAGAGCTGAAGCTAGCCGCGAACCCGGATCCTCTGGTCTCCGCCTCCCAAAGTACTGGGATTACAAGCGTGCGCCACCACACCCGGCAATATATTTTTCTTAATTGCTTTTTGTCTCGCCAAGTTGCTATGGCTGGCCTTGAACCTGCGGTCCTCCTATCTCAGCCTCCCAAGTACTGGGATGACAGGCGTGTGTCGACTTAATCTCTCAGCAACTTTTGAAGTCAGCAACCTGGCACATTCTGCTTTCCAAGCCTCTGTTTGATACCTACTAACAAAGCATTTTTTCGCTTTCACACACATGGTTCAGACTGCACAGCCCCTTCACGATTCCTTCCACATCTGTGTAAATAGATCTTTATAACAACCAGCCAAAAAGAAAAGTGTTCTGAGGCACCCGATTATTTATATGATGCCCTTCTGAGCAGCTCCCCGTTTTCTTGGTGGCTCTTATTTATTTATTCATTCATTTGACAAATATGTATTGAGCCAAACACTGAAAGTGTAGCAGTGAACAAGGTTGTTCTGCCTTGAGGGAGGCCCTGCCCTCCCGGAGCTGCCTTTCGACTAAAGGAGATGGACAAGGAGCCAGGAACAAACACATAATGCGCTAGGGACTATTGAGAAGGATAAAGCAAGCCCGGTATGGCAATCCCAGGGCTTGGGAGGCTGAGACAGGAGGATCGCAGGTTCAAGGACAGCCTCAGCCAGTTAGCAAGACCCTGTTTCAAAATAAAAAATAAAAAGGGCTGGAGGCCTGGAGGTAGAAGGTCACTGGGTTCAATCCCCAGTGCAGAAATAAATAAATAAATAAATAAATAAATAAATAAATAAATAAATAAATAAATTTAGGTCCCCAGTAAGACTTCCCTCACTTAGATGGCAGCTGCAACAGTCCCCAATATCTGCACTTTTTTTTTTTTTTTTGCAGACCTGGGGATTGAACCCAGGGGCATTCTATCTCCGAGCTACACCCCCAGCCCTATTTTTTGTTCTTTTATTTTGAAACAGGGTCTCACTAAGTTGCAGAGGGCCTCACTAAGTAGCTGAGGCTGGCCGCGAACCTAGATCCTCCTGTCTCAGGCTCCCAAGTACTGGGATTACAAGCATGCACCACCACGCCCGGCTATTTATTTATTTATTTATTTATTTATTTATTTATTTGTGGTACTAGGGTTTGAACCCAGGGGCATTCTACCTCCGAGCTACACCCGCAGCCCTATTTTTTATTCTTTAATTTGAAACAGGGTCTCACTAAGTTGCGGAGGGCCTCACTAAGTAGCTGAGGCTGGCTTTGAACCTGCAATCCTCTGGTCTCAGCCTCCCAAGTACTGGGATTACAAACCTGTGCCACCATGCCCAGCTTATTTTTTATTTTGAAACACGGTCTTGTTAAGTTGCTGAGGCTGGCCATGAACCTGCGATCTTTCTTTCTCAGCCTCCCAAGTACTGGGATTACAGGCGTGCCCCAGCATGCCCAGCTAAAGGCCAAATTCTTTTTTTTTTTTTTTTTTTTTGCAGTACTGGAGATTGAACCCAGGGGCATTCTACCTCCGAGCTACACCCCCAGCCCTATTTTTTTATTCTTTATTTTGAAACAGGGTCTCACTAAGTTGCAGAGGGCCTCACTAAATTGCTGAGGCTGAGACCAGATCCTCCAGTCTCCGCCTCCCAAGTACTGGGATTACAAGCGTGTTTCAAATTCTTTTTTATACAACAGGGTGGATGCTGGTGCCATTGACTGAGACCAGCAGAAGTCTTGGAGAGGAGGGACAAGGCTTGATAAGGGACATGGAGGCTAGCATCTTAGACGTGTGAACTTCAAGGCGTTGATTAGACAGCAAGCTGGAGCTGTGCAGTGGGCACTAGGACTAGGCGTCTGGAGCTCGGGAGAGAGCAATGTGTACCTTGCATTCCAAGCCACACGGCTGGATGTGACATTTCAGGCACCGGGTGTTGTTGGGAACTAAAAATGAGCAGGCAGCTGTGCCTAGAGGCATCCAACAGTCAGTGGTCGGGGAGAAGAGGAAGCAGCCAGGAGGCCGAGGAGGACTGGCCAGAGGACCCCTCCGAGGGTCCCCAAGCACCAGCTCCACGGGGAGGGCTGGCAAGGGGGTTAGCTGCTGCTGGAACTGAAGGAGAGCGGAGCCGTGGCCACTGCACTTAACCACCGTAACCTTGAGCTGTGTGGCTTCAGAGGAAGGGAGGTGACAAGAGGGCAGAGGGGCGGTGGGCCGAGGGAGGGTCAGGTGAGAGCTCTGGTGGCCCGAGGGCATGGTCCCACACATTCTGTGAGCCCAGTTCTGAGTTGTGGGCGTCTTCTGGCGGCTCCAGGTGTGGTTGGAGACCGCAGGATGGAGTACAGAAATGCCACGTGGGGGTGACAGAAAAGCAGAGGCAGGACAAGTCACTTCCCATGCGGGTGACCAGGGCCAACATCGCAGCTGCTACAGTTATTTTTGTGGGGCACCCAGGAACATGCTGGGCCCTGGAAATGCCTTCTCTTATGCAATCCTCAAGGTCGTGGTAGGGTCCCATGGTCCCCGGGTGACAGGTGAGAAAACTGAGGCTCAGAGAGGTTCAGTCAATGGTCCAGGGTCCCATTCTTAGGAATTTCCAGAGTTAGAGATAATGCCAGTCATTAAGGAGTTTTTACTTACTTTTATTATTTTTGGGTGGTGCTAGTGGGGACATTCTACCTCTGAGCTACAACTCCAGCCCTTTTTAAATGTTTATTTATTTATTTAGTGTGTGTGTGTGTGTGTGTGTGTGTGTGTGT
Source organism: Glis glis (assembly GCA_004027185.1). Lineage (NCBI taxonomy): Eukaryota > Metazoa > Chordata > Mammalia > Rodentia > Gliridae > Glis > Glis glis. The sequence goes on from PVJS01040449.1 coordinate 4,934, forward strand.
GTGTGTGTGTAACTGGGAATTAAACCCAGGGGCATTCTGCCTCCGAGCTAAACCCCAGCCCTATTTTTTATTCTATACTTTGAAACAGGGTCTCACTAAGTTGTGGAGGGCCTCACTAAGTAGCTGAGGCTGGCCGCGAACCTGCAATCCTCCTGTCTCAGCCTCCCAAGTACTAGGATTACAGGTGTGTGCCACCGTGCCTGATTTCACTAGGGATTTTTACAGGCAGGAATAAGAAGGGAGAGGGGACAGGCTGAGGTGTGGCCTCGGCAGACTGTTTAACCCCTTGGACTGACTTCATCTATCAGGGAACAGTGCGAGGGACAGGACTGCGGTGAAGAGAGAAGATGGAGGGGAGCAACCCTGGCACATCCCTGATGGACACTGAGAGCCACGACCCCACACACCTCTCAGCAACCACACCGCACCCCCAAAACGTGCTCACAAGCCGGGCATGGTGGCGCACGCTTGTCATCCCAGTACTTGGGAGGCTGAGACAGGAGGATCCGGGTTCGCAGCCAGCCTCAGCTACTTAGTGAGGCCCTCGGCAACTTAGTGAGACCCTGTTTCAAAATAAAGAATAAAAAATAGGGCTGGGGGTGTAGCTCGGAGGTAGAAAGCCCCTGGGTTCAATCCCCGGTACCACAAAAAACAAAACAAACAAACCTGCTCTCAGCTCCTCCTCTGTCAAATGGGGCCAGTGGGCCCTGGTCACCCCTGCCAGGTGCATGATTATGACCTAAAATGACATGTGGGAAGAAAACGCTTAGAAGAAACGTCCAGCAGAAGCCAGGAGGGATTACCATCGCTCAGGGGTGGCGGGAGCCCCTGTTCTGACAGACAGGGGAGAGGGGTTGCCCACAGCAGCTGTTTTATTCTGAAGAGTCTCAGCTCTGCGGAGGCCTGGGCTTCCCACCTGCTTGGTGGACGAATCTATCCCGGGAGTCAGGCTGAGCAGGGCCATGGAAGCCCGGCCAGGCGGGATGCTTATATAACCTGTGTGGTCACTGAATGTAGTGCTCCTGCTACTCCCTGGGCAAGTCCTGGTTGTCGAGCCCTCCTCGTACCTCCCATTCCACAGAGGGGAAACTGAGGCCCAGGGACACTGGGCCAACATTCCCCCCAGCAGCTGTTAGTTATTTCCTTTCCAAATCTTTTCCTATATCATGAAAGCAAAGGAAAAGAGGGAAGGAAGGGAGCCGGGTGTGGTGGCACATGCTTGTAATCCCAGTACTTGGGAGGCTGAGACAGGAGGATCACAGGTTCAAAGCCAGCCTCGGCAACTTAGCGAGGCTCTCAGCAACCTAGTGAGACCCTGTTTCAAAATAAGAAATAAAAATTGGGCTGAGGGTGTAGCTTGGAGGTAGAATGCTTCTGGGTCAATCCCTAATACCAAAAAGGGGGGGAGGAGGAACAGTAGAGGCGGGAAGAGGGATGAGACCCAGGGTGATATATGGATTTGGCAAGATAAAGCTCGCCTGTTTACAAGGAAGGGCATTAGGAATCCTGGCTCCATCAAACACTTGCAGCGCAAGCAAGCGCTAGAACATCCTCAGTGTGGGAACCGTCACTTTACCTGGAAGTCCATGGCCCCACTATCCTATTCCCCCATATCAGTGGTGTAGTCGCAGGTTCTAGGGGTGGGGTGGGGGGCTAGGAGAAGCATCTAGAAGGAGAAAGACACGTAGCAATGAGGACCGGACATCCCTCCATACCTGTGCGCATGTGCTTTTATTTGTTTATTTATTTTTGCACGGTACCAGGGATTGAACCCAGGGGCGTTCTACCTCCGCGCTACACCCCCGGCCCTATTTTTTATACTTTGTCTTGAAACCGGGTCTCACGAAGTTGCCGAGGGCCTCGCTAAGTAGAGAGAGAGAGAGGGAGAGAGAGACCCGGCCCTATTTTTTATTCTTTATTTTGAAACGGGGTCTCACGAAGTTGCAGAGGCCTCACTAAGTAGCTGAGGCTGGCCGCGAACCCAGATCCTCCGGTCTCAGCCTCCCAAGTACTGGGACTACAAGCGTGCGCTACCATGCCCGGCTGTGCATGTGCTTTTGAAAGAGGTGCACCCCTTCAGGGGGTCTGGTCTGCGATCTGCAGGCCTGCAATACCTGAGTCGGGGTCACCTGCCCCTGCCGCTTTTGCTCCCCCTCACCCTCTCCAGCAGCTGCAGGGTCAGTTCTTAAGAAGCCAGCGTCTGCTCTCTTCTTTGCTCTCCCAGGGGCGCCATGCCTCCCTCCAAAGGCCCTGACTCACACACCTCCTGGGCCGGTTTCTGCCTTTGGTTGAATTTCACAGCTTTCTGGAACCTCTTTACCTGGTCCTGGGTGTCTCCCGTGGGCCCCTAGGGAGATCGGGGGGGAGGGCAGTTGGGGGAGGGAATCAGGCCTCGGGAAAGGTGCGGTGTGCAGGGCACCGAGCTGGGAGCTCAGAGCAGGGGACTTTGCTGAAGACCTGCTCCACTTCTGCGAGGGGCTGGGGGTACACTCTCATTTTCCCCGTGGGCGCACCGAGGCTCAGAGAGGCTGAGCTCCTTGCCCTGGGTCAGGAGTGACAAGCAGGAGGGGTAGGATGGGAAGTTGGTCCACGCAGCCACAGGCCGAGGCCTGGAGGGTGCCGCGCCCCCCCACAGCATGCACGCCCTCTCCCGACCCCACCGTGGTCCCCCCCATCGCTTCGGCTACTCTTTTCTCCTCCCGCTCCATCATCTTTGCAAGCCCAGACGGCCCAAAGTCTCTTCAGATGCCTGCTTTGAGAATCCCTTGACCTTCAAACCCCGAGAGAGCCCCAAAGATCCCAGAAATGCCCCCAAATTGGGCTTCCCCCAAAATAAGCAAAGGGAATCAAGGCTTTGGGAATACAGAGAGCAGGCCTGTTTGCCGGGGCCACGGGAAAGCTCGTACCCTTTGGAGAATGTAATCATCAGACCACTGCCCAATGCCAGAGACTGCAATAGTGGACAGGAAAATATAGACATATATACCATATATATGCATATATATACCATATAGATCACATATATACCATATATATGCATGTATACTATATTTTTCCTAATATATATCAAAATTTATAGAGAGGAGCCATATATATGCATATATATACCATATAGATCACATATATACCATATATATGCATATATACTATATTTTTTCCTAATATATATTAAAATTTATATAGAGGATCCAGACGTGGTGGTGCATACCCGTAATCTCAGTACTTGGGTAGCTGAGACAGGAGGATCGTAGATTCGAGGCCAGCCTCAGCAACTTAATAAGACCCTCTGCAAATTAGTGAGTCCCTGTTTCAAAATAAAAAAAATAAATAAATAAAATAGGGCTGGGAGTGTAGGTCAGAGGTAGAACACCCCTGGGTTCCATCCCTAGTACCAAAAAATTAAAAATTATATAGAGGAGTAGAGGGACCAGAAGTGGTCCGACTGAGTCAGAACTGTAGACTGGGTCCCAGATTCTTCCAGAACTGAGACGCGCCCATGATGGAATCTGGGAACAGGACTTGGCATCAGAGGCTGCACAGCCTGGTGGGGCTGAGGCAGAGGGTACTCCAGTCCTTGGAGTGTGTCCCAGAAATCCTGTCATTCCATGTCAGCCCAAACGATCCCTTGACCGGCACTACAGGGTCCCAGCCTCTTAGAATGACAGTAATGTTCACCTCATCAGCCCAAGACACCAAAAGAGACTGGAATTACCCAGGGTGGGGGGTCTGCTGTATGTTATGAGCTCTGTATGAATTCCTAGGAGGCAAGTGAGACCCCAGCCCTGGTTGGTACCCAAGATCCTGGCGAGGGGGAAGAGAGGGGATGGGATGATTTCAAGGTGGGGCCTGGGTATGCAAAGGGACTTAGCTAGAGCGGTGGCCCTCGCAGGGTTAACCTTGAGAATCTGGAGCCCCTTGGGGGCAGACGGCTCCCCCCCCCCCCCGTACCCCGTCTGGTGGCATCTCTGTATTGGCAAATGGTCTGCGGTCCTGATCCCAGCCGACTGCCTTTGTCAGATGGGTTTCTTTAATTTTCCTTTCTTTTCACACACTTGGAAAGCTCCTGGCTTCAGCCAGGCGCACCAGAGGCGTGTAGTAGCAGGGCTGATCGATGCTCCGGGCTCCGTGCCGCTGCCAGAGCCGCAGTCCTGGGTGGGGGCGGCCGCGGGCTCTGCGGCTGCGGCGCTGACGGCCTCAGCTGCTGGCAGCCAGAGCTCCGGACAGCTCCAGGCCCGGCAGACCCCTCATCTGGAGCCCCAGTGAGCCAGCCGCAGGGGCAGGGAGCCTCCCACAGAGCTGCAGCAGGCTCTAGCGGGTAAGTGCACTTCGGACTGCCCCACAAATACAGCTGAGAGGGCTGTCTGCGTCAGGCCGAAGGAGGAAGTGGCTGGGGAGCACTTTCCTGGTGGTTCCGTGAAGCAGCGGCATGACTTGGCTCTGGCCAAACTTGAGGTGGCCCAGAATTCCGGGGAAGGAAGGTTGTTGCTGTTGGCTCACACCCAAAGCCAGGCGGTTAGAGGACTTCCCCGAATGACCTTGCTCCTCCCTCATTCTTTGCCAGATGTTTAGTGAGGACCTTAGATATGCCAGGCTTCCTGCTGGGCATCAGGGGACTCAAGAAGGACAGGAATAGTCTTTATCCCCGAGTTGTTTAAATTACCGTGGTGTTATGTGATACGTGATAGGAGAGGGTTTGTCCAGAAGAGGAGGAAACCAAGTGGGTGTTGGAGATTTTACAGAGGAGAGGACATTTCAGCTGGGCGTTGAAGGATGAGTAGGAGTTCTTCAGGGAACAAAAGGCAGGCAAGATGCTAGGTGTGACCGTAACTAGATTTGAGTGTACAGAATGTGATTGTGTAGTGACAGACTTGCAGACCTGAGCAGAGGCTGAGGAGAGCCAGCAGAAAGGACTGCGGGGCTGCGTCGTGAAAGGCCTGGGGTGCTAGATGAAGGAGCTTGGGCTTGAGCCTGAAAATTTTAAAGCAGCGACTTCACACGGTCAGCTGTGTGTCCCAGAGAACAGCCGTGTGAGTGGGTGAAGAGGGAGAGGGAGACTCCCAAGGAGAAAGCTGTAGTTTCTCATTCACAAAAGCACCTTGGATGGGGAGGTGGCGTCGGGAGGTAGAGGGCAGAGGACGGCTCTGCTCCTCTCTCAGTCTGAGAGACGAGGATCCTGGTGAGGGGGAAGAGAGGGGCTGGGATGATTTCAAGGTGGGGCCTGGGTATGCCAAGGGACTTAGCTAAAGAAGGAACCTGGGGGAGCCGCAGGCGGAGGGGGAAGGAGAGGCAAGAAGGTAGCCTCTGGCCACACTAGTGGGATGAAGCTTCCAGGCAGTACCGCCCTGCGGGCCTCGCAGTGCCCATCCTAGCAGGCTCCGTCGTGCACCCTGGACACGCCGAGTCGATGCCAGATTTATCACCCACACACACTCCAAACTCTTGGTACGTGCACTTGCGCTTGCTGAACTTGTATCAGCCGTTGGTCAGGCAGCACCGACTGCATGCTAGGCCTGGCCCTCGCTGCTGGGGCATAATAATACTGGGGCAAATATGAAAAATGGGCACCATGTCCTTATCGTGGGCAGATTTTCCAGACATCCTATGGGAATTCTGCTGGGTAGGTTGGTGGTGCGGCGCCTGTGGTGGACATTGGTAATTTAGAATGGCCTCTATTCCTTCCAGGTGCTGAGAGACCTTAGACAGAGTGGCTGGGGGGAGGAGCACCTGGAAGCCAGCTGTTGAGCACTGTTTGGGGAGTCCATGCCTACTGCTCAGCTTTGGGAAGACCTTCGGGTTAGGAAAAGGGAAATGTGGCAGAAAGCTTGTTTCTAAGGAAGGAGGCACAGTATTGAGGGCCCCGGATGCCTGGCTTCAGGGGGATCCTCAAGTAGACATCAGCTGGTGTGAATGACTCCCCTCTCAGGTCTGTTACTCTTGGGGCCTCTGTGTTGGGCTCTCCCCCGTCCAGGCTTATTCAAGCCTTACATGAGCTCAGAGAGGTGAAGCCCCTGGCCAGTGTCACAGAGCCACTGTGGCACCGGACCAGGTTCCTGCCCAACCTGGCTGATTTGGGTACAGGACTCCTTCTCTTCCTCTACCAACAGCCAAGCCAGTGTCACTCACACCTGGGGGGAAGTTGCGTAAGACAGAATCTAAACACTATGAGATTCATAACTGAATTTCCAAATTTTTCGTTAATGCAAAGATTGATGACAACCATGCAGGGGCGTGGGGGGAAGGGGAGGGTACTGGGGATTGAACCCAGGGGCATTCTACCTCCGAGCTACACCCCCAGCCCTTTTTATTTTACTTTGAAGCAGGGTCTCACTAAATGGCTGAGGCTGTCCTCAGCCATTTAGTGTCCTCGAACTAATGACTGTCCTCGAACCTACAGTCCTCCTGTCTCAGCCTCCCAAGTACTAGGATTACAGGTGTGCGCCACCATGCCCGGCTGGATCCGCCATTGTTCTCATGACGTAGGCACCCGGGGGACATGGGAAGAGGGCAGAGAGCACACGGGTTACTCAGGGCCCATGGTTACTGCATCCATGACGTCTCCTCCCCAGGAGTCAGTCTCTGAGCCCGCCATCTGCCTTCTTGCAAGCTGCCTCCCCTCGGTTGGAGAGGAGAGAAGGTTCGCTGAGTGGGTTGAAGGTTTATAGCCCTTCTAGGAGGCCGGGCTCACAACAGCAGATTTGCATTCCAACAATGAGCGTGCCGTCAAAATGACTTCGGATCTATTTTTAAAGCAGTTTTAAGACTCCTCATCTGCTGTCAAGAGTGTCACTGAACATAGCAAGGACATTCACAGCAATGCTGGAGCCTTAAAACAAACAAAAAAAGGCTGTCCTCGATTAGACAACTAGCAGGCACCGAGGATCTGCTAAGCACGCCAGGCGTTGGCCAGGAATTTTAGAGGCACAGTAGTCCCCAGAGGGAGGAGATGGCATCATTTTCTTACAGAGGACAGGAAGACGGGCTCAGAGAAGGTGAGCCGCTGGGGGACACTCTCTGCAAGAGAGGGCCCGCCGCACCTGTGGCTCCCTGCGAGGCCCGTTCTTCCTGACACACCTCACAGTGGTCGTCTCTCTCTGACTCCATGCCCAGCGCAAGGATGGTCTGAAATAGAGCTCCACGGGGCAGGGGGAGCTGAGGAAGGTGTAAGACAGAGAGTTGGAGACTAAGCAAGAGGAGGAGCCCCAGAGAGGAAGAGGCTTTCAGGGTGGTGCCCCGTGCAGCCCGGCCCAAATCCCAGCTGTGTTGCCAACTCACCCGCCAAAGGTCCGGAACCATCTGTTACCTACTTATTTATTTATTTATTTATTCATTTATTTATTTATTTTGCAGTACTGGGGATTGAACCCAGGGGAATTCCACCTCCAAGCTACACCCCCAGCCCTGTTTTTTATTCTTTATTTTGAAACAGGGTCTCACTAAGTTGTGGAGGGTCTCACTAAGTAGCTGAGGCTGGCCACGAATCTGCAATCCTCCTGTCTCAGCCTCCCAAATACTAGGATTACAAGCATGCACCACCACACCCAGCTTACCTATTTATTTTATTTTTTGTGGTGCTGGAGATGCACACCACACCCAGCTTGATTCTACTATTTAAAAAAAAAAGCCAGGGGCAGTGGTGCACACTTGTAATCCCAGTACTTGGGAGGCTGAGACAGGAGGATCAGATCGCAGGTGTGCGGTCAGCCTCAGCAACTTAGCAAGGCCCTCGGCAACTTAGCAAGACCCTCTTTCAAAATAAATAAAATAGGGCGGAGGGTATAGCTCAGAGGTAAAAATGCCCCAGGTTCAATCCCCAGTACCAAAAAATAAATAAAAATAAAAACCAACTTTATAGTGGGCGTGGTGGTGCACACCTGTAATCCCAGCAATTTGGAAGGCTGAGGCAGGAGGGTCCAAAATTTAAAAAATGAATAAATAAAAGGACTGGGGGTATAGCTTAGCAATAGAGTGCCTCTGTGTTTAATCCCCAGTACCACAAACATAAGCAAATAAATAAATAATAAAACTTCATTATGGACCTTAAATGGAAAACAATTATCCCTGTCCTAAATAGAAGCTAGCCATCAAAATCAATATGAAGAAATGAGAGATAATAAAGTAATTAAATCTACCCAGCTGTCTTTGCCTGATTTCTGCTCCCTGTCTGGATAGAGTTTTTGGGTTTTTTATTTGTTTGTTTGGTCCTGGGGATTGAACCCAGGTGCATAAAGCTACACCTGCAGCCCTTTTTGATTTTGAAGCAGGGTCTCTCTTAGTTGCTGAGACTGACCTCAAACCTGCAATCCTCCTGTCTCAGCCTCCCAAGTACTGGGATTAGGGGCATGCAACACCAGGCTGGGCTTGGGTCAGCCAGCCAGCATGGAAAGTGTTAAAGACACATTACCCTAGTGAGCCTTTCTCTCTGCAGATAGCAGCTGGCGTCAGAGGGAACAGGAGCCCATTCCCACGCTGTGGGTTGGTATCGCTTCATCGTTTAGTGTCTCCAAAAACCCCTTCTCTGGGCCTCAAGATCTGGGGTCATGCTCTGCAGAAAGCCACTGCCAAAAGTGGTCTTCTAATCCTTCCAGAACTGACAGAGAAGCCCACAAGAGAACTCCTGAGAGTGGGGAAGGTTCCAGAACAAGCCCCCTCATTGGTGACTCAAGCAAGGACAAAGTCCGCAGTGGGCTGGGGAGGGACCGGAGCCCGGCAGGAGGGAAGAGGGGGCTCGGAGCAGGCTTGGCCAGCAGCCTCAGTTTCCTCCTGTGCATGCTGAGGAAGGACACCCCCGAGGCCCCCTTCACCGCTGGACCTCAGGTTTGCCCTGGGTCGCCTTGGGGTGGAGCAGCCTATAATCCCTTTAATCCCATATTAATGAATTATGTGCCCAAGAGCAGGCTTAGTTGGGGGAAATGAAGAAAAATAAGAAAAATAAGCAAGCTCCCCTCTCTCCCTGGAGGACGGGCTGGAGGGAGCTTGGGGACGGCTCCTTACGGGGTCAGTTTGTCACATTCAACAAGCGCGAGCTCTGGTCGGCCTCTGTGCTCTAAGTTCTGGGGTGGTGGGTCCCCCCCTTTTGGCTTCCTTGCTGTCTTTCGTGCATGGGTCTGTGCACACTTCTAGACGGTGCCCTCCTTGCCTGCGAGGGGACCTTCCCTGCTGGGCCTGGGTCAGCTGTTGGTCCTACTGCACAGGGAAGTGGGGCGGGGGCCAGACTTATTCTGAGTGGCCCAGTGACTGTTAGCCTGAAAGGATCCTATAGACCTTCTAGTTCATTGTTACTCCACAACCAGGAGCGCAAAGCATGGCCTCCCTTGTACAGATGGGGACACTGAGGCAGACCCAGGGAGGGGTAGGGCTCACAGCCAGTGCGGGGCGGAGCCAGGCTCCTTCTGTATCTTATCTCCCCGGCCTGCAGCCAGTGTCGCTGTGGGCTCCGGAGCCTTTCGCCTGTCCTGGGGGCCAGCCAGCTGGGTGTTCCCATTATGACAGGCCTCGGGCATGGGGAACAGCCCAATTCGACTCATCTGTGCCAATTCCGAGTGTTCCCGGAGTGTCCTTGCTCACACTCGGCTCTGGCCGTGGCCTCTGGGGACACCTTGCCCTTTTCTGCCTAGAGATGGTGGTTACTTCCCCTGCCCCTTGCCAGGCTGGGCACTCAGTCTCCTCCTCTTCGGAGATTCAGGAAAGGCCTCACTGGAGCCAGCTACAGGCCTCAATTGGGGCACAGCACCCACGAGGGGACTCCCGGCGGGCACCCTGCGTTCTCTGGGTGCCTCCTCTTTCAGAGCTGCTGGTTTTGCAGCCTCAGAGGGTTTCTAGGTCTTGGGATCCAGGGATGTCGCTTGAATGCAGGTCAAGAGGTTGAAGGCTCCTTAGCAGCATGGTGACAAGCCAGGGCTGCAGACCCAGCCTCATTCCTGGGGACCCTCCCAGCCTCACCCCACCCGACACTTCTGGGCTTCTGCATGACCTCAGTCTGTTCTCCGTGGTTACCCCGTCATTGCAATGCACCCTCCCACCGCCTCTGCTCCCCCATCCCTTCCCTCACTCAGCCCTCTGCAGAAAGTAGGTTCCTGGGAAGCATGGTGGGTGACCCCCAGGGGCCCACGACTGTTGTATGCAGGTGCTCAGAGATCCCGGTCCAAACCACTGTGGGTGTGGCTGGGCCCAGAGGGCCGCAGAGCCCACCCTGTCTGGAGTTTGAAACCAGAGGCTTGGGAATAATTCCCTGGCCAGTGCCTGAAAGGGGAGCCAGTTCCCACCTTGAAAGAGCCTTTTGTTTTACCCCCTGGTTCCTGGGTGAGCTGTGATTCCATTTTAATTAAATACGCAGCAGCCGCCAGGCCCTCTGCTCCAGGCCTGGGGGGAGGGGTGGGCGACATGGGAGAAGCCAGGGTCAGGGTCTCACCCCTGACCAGTATCCTGGGGCACACTGGTTAGTGTTCAGCGCAGAGGAATCCACCAGGTGGGATGCCAGCCTTCCTTGGGCACCTGCTGGTTAACACACCTTTGGGCACAGCTTGGAACTTAAATCTGAGGGCAAGAGAAAGATTTTTTTCTGATGTTACATAGGCCCAGTGGGGGCTCAGATGATGGCTGTGCTGGGTGAGACTTTTCTGCTTGCTCCCCAGGTGGGCAGCTGGGGACCCCCACGACCCGGGCCCCTCCACTCTCTGATACCACCTACTATACCAGCTACAGGCTGGCTTCTTGCACAGAAATGGTCCCACTGCTCAGCAAAGCAGTGCAGATGAACCGAGAGGCCTGTGACAACCCCCAGCCCACGTGACCTGCACCTCCTTCCCTCCATTCTGCCCTCCATTCTGTGGCCTCCTCCTGCAAGAAGCCCCCCGGAACCCAGGTTCCCCCTTCCAAGCCCACACATGGAGTTACTGGTGTCTCTAAAATGATCTTGTGTACTTGTCTGAATTCTAGCATATTGGCTCTGCTCCTATGGGTCCTAAGTTCATGAGGACAGGGACTCTCTCAGTGACTCAGTGCCCGCCACAGATCATGTGCTCAGAAATGGTCGAATAAAACCTGGGGGCAGAGACTCTGCCTAAAGAGGTAGTGACCTGGCTGGGTGTGGCTCAGTGGTGGAGCACTTATGCCTATTAGAAATAAAATTCCATGAGCCGGGCGTGGTGGCGCACACTTGTGATCCTAATACTTGGGAGGCTGAGACAGGAGGATCCAGGTTTGCAGGCAGCCTCAGTTACTTAGTGAGGTCCTCCACAACTTAGTGAGACCCTGTTTCAAAATAAAGAATAAAAAATAGGGCTGGGGGTGTAGCTAGGAGGTAGAATGCCTCTGGGTTGAATCCTCAGTACAGCAAAAAATTAAAAAAAAAATTTCCATGGCATCATAAGAAAAGACACAGGTTCAAAACTGACTCGGCACAGCAATTCTACTTTTTGCAAAAAAGGGTCTTGCCACCAGTAAAGTCAGGCGTGCAAGAACACTCAACTGGAAGTCCACTGGGTCTTTTATTCCTAAGGCGAAGCTTCTGCACTGTACTCCCATTGGTGGGAGCTTCTGCGCTGTACTCCCATTGGTGGGAGCTTCTGCGCTGTACTCCCATTGGTGGGAGCTTCTGCGCTGTACTCCCATTGGTGGGAGCTTCTGCACTGTACTGCTATTGGTGGGAGTGTAGCTTCACAATCTTCACATGATTGGCTAAAGGAGATGCTGGGGGAGGGGTCATCACTTGCAATTTCCAAGAAATGCTAACTTTTCAAAAGAATATGAGCTTATACAAGGTTACAAAATGGCAGTTTTACAAAATGGAGCTTAAATCAAGCTATTCTTTTGATAGAAAATATCTAATTAAGCTGGGTGTGGTGCACACGCTTGTAATCCCGGTACTTGGGAGGCTGAGACTGGAGGATCACAGGTTCATGGCCAGCCTCAGCTACTTAGTGAGGCCCTCAGCAACTTAGTGAGACCCTGTTTCAAAATAAAGAATAAAAAATAGGGATGGGGGTGTACCAGTACTGCAAAAAAATCTAATTAAATTTTCACATACCTAGCATGCACAAGGCCCTGGGTTTCATTGCCAGCACCAAAAAATGATAGATAGATAGATAGATAGATAGATGATAGACAGATAGATGATAGACAGATAGATGATAGATAGATAGATAGATAGATAGATAGATGATAGATAGATGATAGAAAGATAGATAGATAGATAGATAGATAGATAGATGATAGATAGAACCTAATTTTAATAGTGTAAAAGTAGCCAGGCATGGTGGTACACACCTGTAATCCTGGTATTTGGAAGGCTGAGACAGGAGGATTGTAGGTTCGAGACCAGCCTTAGCAACTTAGTGAGACTCTCGGCAACCTAGCAAGACCCTGTTTCAAGACAAAGAATAAAAAGGGCTGGGGGGGGTGTGCCTTGGAGGTAGAGCGTCCTGGGTTCAGTCCCCAGTAACACACACACACACACACACACACACACACACACACACACAGAGTGTAAAAGTCCATCATGAATTCTGTGATTCAGGCTCATTCAATCAGTAGAGGCTCCCTGCCCTGCTCTGTGCCAGTCCCCATACTGGGCAGTGCTGTCATCCGCCCCTAGTCCAGAGGGGAAACAGACTGGAAATCACAGGACAGTGGAATCAGGCCATCATGGAGGGCCAGAAGGAGTCTAGGCAGCAGAGCAGAAGGCTTCCTGGAGGAGGAGGTCTCTGAGGAGGATGAGTGAGAGTACATGGAGAGAAGAGACCACAGCCAGAGACTGAGTGCTCCAGACAAGTATGAGGTAAAGAATTTCCACGAGCATGATGTCCTTCCTGGAAGGTGACAGGAGTCACTCTGCATGTGTCATGGCAGCTTGGCGCCCTGATCCCTATGGTTTAGGTTTCAGCTCTGAGATTCCTAGCTGTGTGACCTAGGGCAAGTCCCCTACTATTTTGGAGCCTCTGCTTCCTCATCTTGCACAGCGGGGTAATATTTTAGTTACAACGCTATTGTGAAGTGGGACCATGATGATGCCACAAAGTCTTTTATGAACTGACAGGTGGTGTGCAGATGCGAGCACGTAGGTTCCACTGAGGACTCCACTGAGGCACACCCTGCCGGTTAGAACCTTAGATAACACCCAGGGAGAAGATGCCCAATAGATATCAAGGGGGGGGCGGGGAACTAGGGATTGAACCCAGGGGCATTCTACCTCCAAGCTACACCCCCAACCCTTTTTAATTAATTAATTAACTAATTTCTGTGGTACTGAGCATTGAACCCAGGGGCATTCTACCTCCAAGTTAACCCCAACCCTTTTTAATTAATTAATTAACTAATTTCTGTGGTACTGAGCATTGAACCCAGGGGCATTCTATCTCCAAGCTACACCCCCAACCCTTTTTTTTTTTTTGAGGTACCGGGGATTGAACGCAGGGGCGTTCTACCTCCGCGCTACACCCCCGGCCCTATTTTTTTTATACTTTATTTTGAAACCGGGTCTCACGAAGTTGCAGAGGGTCTCACTAAGTAG
>PVJS01040450.1:0-18427 GCA_004027185.1 Glis glis
AAAAAAAAAAAAAAAGACAATTGCCGGGCATGGTGGCGCATGCTCGTAATCCCAGTACTTAGGGAGGCGGAGACCGGAGGATCCCGGTTCGCAGCCAGCCTCAGCTCTCTCGCTCGCTCTCTCTCTCCCTGTCTCTCTCTCTCCTTAGTGAGGCCCTCCGAAACTTCGTGAGATCCGGTTTCAAAATAAAGTATAAAAAATAGGGCCGGGGGCCTAGCACGGAGGTAGAACGCCCCTGCATTCAATCCCCGGTACCACAAAAAAAAAAAAAGACAATTTTTTTTCCCAAAGTAGTTGTACCATTTTCCTTTCCAACCAACAATATATGAGCATTCTATCTACTTTACATTTTTGCCAAAAGTTGGTGCTGTGAGTCTGATTTTAGCCATTTCAGGTGGTATAAAATGGTATCTCATTGGAGTTTAAATCTGTATTCTCCTTAAGTACTTTCTCATGTATTCAATGACCAATCATAGATCTTCTTAGATCTTTGCTTTAAGATCTATCATAGTAAAGAGTATTTAGTTTGTAAAATGGGAGATCACTCTTTATATATTAGGAAAACAAGTTGAAATTCCTCAGCACGCTAAGCACTGGGTTCGATCCCCAGTGCACGTACAGGAGTATGTGCTGCTGTTTCCCACCTTCCTGCTCCTTTGCAAATGCTGATTTCATTGCCTAGAAGGCTTGTCCATCCTTCTGTTCTCATCTAGTGCATTCCTACTCAGTCTTCAGAACACTGCTTGATCCTAGGGAGGTCCTATGGGCTTGCAAGTTCAGCACTCCAGAGATCACCTGAGTCCAGGACTTCTAGAGGGGCTTGGGCAACTAGTGAGACCCTAGCTCAAAACAAAACAAAACACTGCTTAATAATGCATAATACATTACTTCCTCCATGATATATTCCTCTTTATAACCCCAATACCTGAAACAACCACAAGCACATATTAAGAGCTCAAAAATATCCACTAACAAATAATATGCTCACCATCCCATAAAAGGATTCTGAAAAATAGGATACAGTAACTAGTCAACCTCAAATGCTTAGTTGAAATAAATTATGAAAGTCTCTGAAAAGTTGTGATCTGTAGGGCAAAGATGATTCTTGCCCAAAACCATACTTCAAATTTATTTTGATGCTTCTTAGTGTAGACTATCACACATAACATGTGGACTTATATAAGCACTTAGTACCTTTGTGTGAATTGCAGTCTGTTTTGCTCATAGTCCCATCTTTCTCCTGAAATATCAAAAACACATGTCTCCTAATACACAAAAGATTATCTACTGCTGACAAAGTGGCACATGCGTGTAATCCCAGTACTTGGGAGACTGAGACAGGAGGATCGCAGGTTCGAGGACAGCCTCAGCATCTTAGTGAAGCCCTTGGCAACTTAGTAAGACCCTTTTTCAAAATAAAAAGATAAAATAGGGCTGGGAGTAGTTCAGAGGTAGAATGCCCCTGGGTTCAATCCTCTGTATCTTAAAAAAAAAATCTACTGATCCAAAAATGCATCCTGAAAATCAAATCATTTGTTTTTTAAATAAACCCCAATTTAATTTTATTTCCATGAGATATATGACTTAAGTCTAAAAACCTGACATTTTTACTGCAGTTAACATAAGCATTCTCTTTTTCATCTTTTAGAATCTGTCAAAAAGAAACTATAAAACTTTTCACAGCCAGAAATGGGAGAAAAATGTCACCCTCAAGACATACAGGTCAATTACAGGTGAGTATGTGGCAGGGGAGGAGGGACTGGGGACTCAACCCAGGGGCATTCTACCTCTGAGCTGCACCCCCAGGTCCTTTTTAAGTTTTGCTTTGAATCAGGGTCTTGCTAAGTTGCTGAGGCTGGCCTTGAACCTGCAATCCTCCTGTTTCAGCCTCCCAAGTACTGAGATTACAGGTCTGCACCACCATGCCCGGCTCATACAGGTTAAATTTAAAACCATTATCTTTTTTAAAAAGCAACTAGATAACCGGTACTTACTGAGTGACTACTATACCATATTTACAGAGTGATCTACTTTTATTATAAGAAAAGACCCCTTCAAGGATATAGAGAAATCCAGACTATCACATCAAGCAAACTTCTCCTCAGCAAGGAAGAGCATGCCCATATTTACAGTACTACAGATATTTTCTAAGTGCCTATTTATTTGTCAGACACAATGTTGAGTATAGGGATACAGGTATAAATAAAAGAAACCCTTGCCCTCAAGGAACTCACAGTAGCCACCTTAGCAGGACACATATGTTGCAATAGTTTAAACTTTGAATGTCTCCCAAAAGACCATGTGTTAAAGGCTTGCTCCCAAAGGGGACACTATTGGGAGCTGTTATGGTCTTTAGGAGAAGGGGCCTTGTGGAGTGTGCCCACAAGAGGAACTGGGGGTCCTGCCCCTTTTTCTCTCTCCTCCTCTCTCTTTTGCTTTCTGGCCGTGAGATGAGCAGTTTGCTACCCGGAATGCTCCACATCACTGCCATCTGGCATGCCCAGCAAAGGCCCCCAAAGCAATAGGGCTGCCCAAACTTGGACTTAGAACCTCCAAAACTATAGACCCAAATAACCCTTTTTTCTTTATAATTATCTCAGGTACTTCCTTATAGTGATGGAAAGTTAACTAATAAATGTTAATCAACAACTGCTGACTGAACATGAATAAGAGAAAATATACTATCTATTAAATTATTTTGGGACAAGTCGGGCGTGGTGGCGCACACTTGTAATCCCAGTACTTTGGGAGGCGGAGGCCGGAGGATCCGGGTTCGCGGCCAGCCTCAGCTCTCTTGCTCTCTCTCTCCCTGTCTCTCTCTCTCTCTCTGTCTCTCTCTCTCTCTCTCTCTCTCTCTCTACTTAGTGAGGCCCTCTGCAACTTCGTGAGACCCGGTTTCAAAATAAAGTATAAAAATAGGGCCGGGGGCGTAGTGTGGAGGTAGAACGCCCCTGTGTTCAATCCCTGGTACCGCAAAAAAAAAAAAAAAAAAATTGGGGACTTAAAAAAATTGCCATTTGCATATGTTACTTTTCCAGAATGATAATTGAGAAAGTTTTAAAATAAACACTGTAATATATTTATAGGTAGTATGGGGGCAGATGGGAGAGAGCCCCAATTCTGTTACAAAAGTTGTCAGGGAAGCCAGGCGTGGTGGCACACACCTGTAATCCCAGTATTTGGGAGGCTGAGACAGGAGGATTATAGGTTCAAGATCAGCCTCAGCAACTTAGCGAGACTCTCAGCAACCTAGGGAGACTGTTTCAAAACAAAAAAATAAGGGCTGGGAGTGTAGCTTGGAGGTAGAATGCCCCCCCAGTACCCCCACACACACAAAAGTTATCAGGGAAGCCTTCACAAAGGTAACCCTAGGCCAAAACTAAGGAGGAGATACAAGAAGAAAGATCAAGAGAAGAGCATCAATGGGGTGGAGCGTGGAGAGGTAAAGCAGGACCTTGAAGGCCATGTGCAGAAGACTACAGAGTTTACTCTTGGGTAATGGAGAACCAAAGAAATATTTCAGGCTTGGGGATGGATGGGGGACAGTACAGGGTCAGATCAGATTTGTACTTCAGAAAAATAACTAGGTTATCAAAGATGTGAAGAACAGATTTGAGGGGAAGGGTGGGTAGAAGAGAGAACAAGAGAAAAAGAGATCAAATGTCCAGGAAAGCAATGATGAGGGCCTGAACTAAGAGTGGCAACAATCAGTCAAAAGAAATAGTCTTGAATTTGGAGGCAGAAGGATATTGATAGCCCTCTCTCCACAAAAATCAAAAACTATTTTAATGTCACTAGTTAACTGCCAACCAGGAAACTAGGAAAGTAACTAACACACACACGCGCGCGCAAAATCCAGTTCAAGTAGAAGAAAGGTTGTTTCAAAGATTATAATTACTGCACTAATCCTCCCTAAGAATGAAAAATCAAGCACAGCAACTTTGCAAAAGCAGCACAGTAAATTATAAATGTCATCACAGTAAAATGCTCAGAATAGTCACCTTTCTTCCATAGTGATTTCATAAGCAGAGAGGTAAACTAAAGCTGGCTCTGTCAGGAACAAAGACATAAAATAAGGAGTTTGTTCCTTAACTGTCCACCTGCTGCTACTCCTCCTCATTCTTTCCTTCAAACAAATCATCTCTATAGCAACACACACTTAAGAAATTTGTGGGTGGAAAGCATATGTTTGTGCAAAAATATGCGAACTCAAGAACATGAGCTACTTTATCTTTTCCTTTAATGAAAACAACACAATATATCTTAAGAGACAACTAAAAATAAAAAAAAGATATGAAACAGAAGAATATTTAAAAACACAAGGAAATATAAAAATCGTACAACTGAGGCTGCACATGTTTACATGAAAATTTGTTTTATAGGTTACAATGACACCTTGTGGTAAGACTTTTCAAATTATACAGATTATCTTGAAAAATATTTTTACAGCAGAGATACAAGAAAACTGGTTTTAGAAAATAAAAAAGACCAGACCACAGTTTTGAGGTGGTATAGCCTCAATACTGGATGGATAATAATCCATCTGGAAACTTAACGACAAAAAAAATCAAACTTTAAAAATGTCACAATCCTTCCTAAGCAAAAGTACCTTATGAACTGTAAATATATAATTCCCTTCACTTGAATTAAAATTATTATAACTATTTTTATACACTTGTTGGTGCATTATAATTACACATCAAAGTGAGGTTCATAGTGATACAAACATACGTGCACACAGCACTTGGTGTATTTCCCTCCAGATCCCACCCTGCTCCCATCCCTTCTCCATACATATTAGTGAGACTGGTAGTGATACCTTCATATGTGGATGTAGCAATATTTGAACTGTTTCCTTCATCCATTCTCCTTTTTCCCCTCTCCTTCTCCTTCCCCCAAGCACCTTCCACTATTCTACTGCTCCTTTTCCTCAATTATCTGAAGTCCTTTTGTTTCCTATTTTCTCTCTAGCTTCCACATATGAGCAAAAACATGCAACCCTTGACTTTCTGTGACTGGCTGATCTCACTTAGCATCATATTCTCTAGCTCCATCCATATTCCTGCAAGTGACATTTTGTTCTTATAACCCAATCGAAAACTGAATAGAAACTTATCAAAGGAAAAGATACAAATGGCCAATAAATATATGAAAAAATGTTCAACATCATTAGCAATCAGGGGATACAAATCAAAACTACACTGAGATTCCATCTAACTTCAGCTAGAATGGCAACTGCTATGTGTCAATTGAAAAATATTTTCTTAAATGCAACAGAAAATGAAACTTGCACAGCATCAGTATGAAGATAGACACAGAAATCCATTAAACAAAAGAGATAATTCATATATAGACCCATATAATATGGTCAATTGATTTTTTAAGAAAAATAAAGTCAATTGAGTCAAGAAAGGATAGTCTTTTTTAACAAATGGTCCAAGAACAAGTGCCTTCCCACATGCGGGGAAAAAACGAACTTCAAGTCCTACATTACTCACACCACATACAACTTTACTCAAAATGAATCATAATATAAAATCTAAAACCTAAATCTATAAAACTCCTAGAAGAAAACATAGGAGGAAATCATTTTGTTCTTGGGTTAAAGATTTCTTAACCTACATTTAACACCAAAAGCACAATCCATAAGAGAAAAAGTGACAAACTGGACTTCATTAAAATTAAGAATTTCGCCGGGCATGGTGGCGCACGCTTGTAATCCCAGTACTTTGGGAGGCGGAGACCAGAGGATCCGGGTTCGCAGCCAGCCTCAGCTTTGTCTCTCTCTCTCTCTCTACCTAGTGAGGCCCTCCGCAACTTCGCGAGACCCGGTTTCAAAATTAAGTATAAAAAAATAGGGCTGGGGGCGTAGCACGGAGGTAGAACGCCCCTGGGTTCAATCCCCGGTACCGCAAAAAAAAAAAAAATTAAGAATTTCTACTCTTTAAAAAAAACTGATACAAATAAGAAAACAACTCAAACTGGGGACAGTGATGCTCACTGATAGTCCCAGCTACTTGGGGCGCTGAGATTCTGAGGCAGAGGAAAACATATGTCTATGAAATCAAGGCCACGCCAGCCTAGACAACATAGCAAGACCCTGTCCAGGAAGAAGAGAAAAGAAAAAACCTGAACAGATGATTCCCCAAAGAAGATAGATAAATGGTTAAATAAACACTTGAAAAGATATTAAATACCGTTAAAGAAATGCAAATTAAAACAACACTAAGGGGGCTGGGAATATAGCTCTGTGACAGAGCATTTGCCTTAGTATGTACTAGGCCCTAGGTTCAATCCCCAGCACCAAAATAAATACATGAATAAGTACACACATATTCACTGAGATATCACTATATACTCATTAGGATGGCTAAAATTCAAAAGGCTGACCATACCAAGTATCGTTCTAAAATGCAGAACTGGAATTCTTGGTTTTTGTTTTTTTTTTTTTTGCAGTGCCGGGGATTGAACCCAGGGACGTTCTACCTCCGCGCTACACCCCCGGCCCTATTTTTTTATACTTTATTTTGAAACCGGGTCTCACGAAGTTGCCGAGGGCCTCACTAGGTAGAGAGAGAGAGAGACAAAGCTGAGGCTGGCCGCGAACCCGGATCCTCTGGTCTCCGCCTCCCAAAGTACTGGGATTACAAGCATGCGCCATCATGCCCGGCTCAGAACTGGAATTCTTAAACGGTATTGGTGAGAATGTAAAATGTAGCAATGATTTCGGAAGACATTTTCATAGTTTCTTAAAAATTAAGCCAGAGCCAAGGCGCGGTAGCACATGCATGTAATCCCAGTACTTGAGAGGCTGAGACAGAAGGATCCAAAGTTCACATGTTCAAGGCCAGCCTCAGCAATTTAGCATGACCCTCAGCAACTTAGCAAGAACCCTGTTTCAAAATAAAAAATAAATGCGGGGCGGGTGAGCTCTTGGCCCCACTCCCAGAGAACCCCTCCCCCCAGCAATGGGGATGCAGGGCGGGTGAGCCCTCGGCCCTGCCCCCGGAGAACCCCTCCCCCTGGCACTGGGGACACGGGGCAGGTGAGCCCTTGGCCCCGTACCTGGAGACCCCCCCCGGTTCTGGGGATGCAGGGCAGCAAAGCCCTGGGCCCCGCCCCCGAAGACCCTTGGCACTGGGGACTTGGAGCGGATGAGCCCCTGGCCCCGCCCCTGGAGAACCCCTCCCCCATGGTGCTGGACACACAGGGTGGGTGAGCCCTTGGCCCTGCCCGGGAGAACCCCTTACCCTGGCACTAGGGATGTGGGGAAGGGGGAGCCCCCGGCCCCGCCCCATAGTACCCCAGTGCTGAGGTCAGGGGATGATGAGCCACGACACTGGAGGGACCACAAAGAGAGAAAACCTCAGATGAGTGAAGAAGGTGAACTAACTGGGGGAGACGGGAGGGAAGGAGAGGGAAACAAACTGGAGCACAGGATGGACTTACACAAAGATATCAAAGTCAACTACTATGCTAAAAACAGGAAGAAGGGAGGGGGAGGCGGGGGGTGGGAACTGGGGAGGGCTAATTGACCAATGAGTGCATGTATACATCAACCACCCTGAAATCCTTCAAGATGTATGTTTGCAATGCACTAATAAAAATTTAAAAGAGAAAAAATAAATAAATAAATAAATGAATAAATAAATAAATAATAAAAAGGGCTGGGGGTGTAGCTCAGCCCTTTTTGAATGCCCCTGCATTCAATCTCCAGGACCAAAAAAAAAAAGTTAACCATATATTTACCATATAACCTGGCCATTATATTCATAGGTATTTGCCCAAGAGAAAAATGAAAGCATATGTCCACACAGACTTTTACACAAATGTTCACAACAGCTGTTTGTGAGACTCAGATTATGGGTTCATCCAGAGGTGAATGAATAAACTGTGGTACATCTACATAATGAAATATTACTCAATAAAAAAGAATGCATTCGCATGAATAAATGTCTAGTTATGCAGAGTAAAACATTCCAGACAAAGATAAGTACAGAAAGTTATATAACTGTACTTATGTAAGACTTTTGAAGATGCAAACCTTTTATAATTTGATGCTTGAGGAAAATCTAACTCAACAAGTACATTTGGAGTGATTAACAAATGTCTAACATTGTGCAAAGGGTTATAATATAAAAGATATAAAAACTTATAAAAGAGTAAGTTTTCTCCTCCAAAGAGAAGAATTTCTTGCCTAAAGCAAAAACAGACTTTGGCCTTCAGCATGATAGAATTTGCAACCATTCTGGTGCTCTGCAATCCAACCAAAGGCTTATGACAAACTGAAGATTGGGTAGGAATAACGACAGTCTGCGGCATTCTTACCTTTATCTGTTCCCATCTCCTCCCAGTTCTGACAGTGAAGGAGAGTTCAGCAAGAGTGAACAACTGTGAAAACAACAGCTTTACCACCATTATTTGAGAGTGATCTGCTGAGTTGATACAATGTCACTTAAAGTGGAGATCTCTGAGGCAAACTAACAAGGAGGGTCAGTGATTCCTTTGGCCTGAGACTACAGGCCTCTTTGGGGCAAGCAACAAACTGGTAGAAGAGCTGGGGATTTTATAAAATTCCAGGAAGGTTAGAGAGCCTTGGAGCTTGTTAAATGGTCCACTAGCCAAAGTTGAATAAAGATTGTAAACAAGTGCACCAGTGACCAGATCAGGCACAGGCCCCTCACACATACCCAGCAGAGATGCACAAGAGGCCAGTCGAAAGCAAAGGCCAGGACAGACTTGAAAATGACCTGTGTTTAAATGCACTCGCTAGCTATATAGCACAGATCCATCTGCAAAAAGAGCAAGCTGTCCAAGCAGTTCGACTACAAATTCTGGACAATCCTTGGTTGAATACAAAGCTATGCAAAGGAAGCCAGGCTTAAAAATAAAGAAACAAGAGCTGGATGTTTAATTCAGTTGTAGAGCACTTGCCCAGTATGTGTGAGGCCCTGGGTTCAATCCCCAACACTGCAAAAAAAAAAAATAAAAATAGAGAAGACACCAACAAACTGGGCATGGTGGTACATCCTGTAATCCTAGTACATAGGAGGCTGAGACAAGAGGATTGCAGGCTCAAGGCCAGCTTCAGCAACTTATCAAGACGTTTCAAAAACACAAAGGGCTGGGGGTATAGTTCAGAGGTAGAATGTCCCTGGGTTCAATTCCCAGTACCAAAAAAAAGAAGACCAGCAACCACACATATTATAGAGGAAACTGACTTCACAATGTAGACCAGAAAAGTTACTAAGTAAACAAATTGAAAAAAAAAACAACTTTAAACCCTTGGGGGGAAAATATTATCTAAAATTTCAGTGTTCAACAAAATTTAGAAGACATAAAAACGTGTGACCCATTAGCAGACACCAAACAGAAACAGTTTCTTGGTGTCCTCAAATATTAGGTTTGGCAGACAAATGTTCAAAGGAGCTATAATAAATACGTTCGCAGAACTAAAAGAAATCATGTTCAAAGAATTAAAAGAATGACAACAATGAGTCAGTGAATTAAAAATTTCAGTAAGGAGACAGAAATTGATTTTTGTAGTAAGGGGAATTGGATAGAAACTGATTTTAAAAACAAATTCTAAAGTTCAAAAACATAACCGTCAAAATAAACTGACTTGAGGGGATCAACAGAAGCCCTGAGATGGCAGGAGACAGAAGCAATAAATTTGAAGATAAATAGAAAGTATCCAATCTGACGAACACAGAAAGAAAATCATGGACTAGAAATAAACTGGGTATTAGGGTGTGTGGAACAATATCACGTGTGTCAACATACACTAACAGCCAGGCGTGGTGGCGCACGCTTGAAATCCCAGTACTTGGAAGCCTGAGACAGGAGGATCACAGGTTGGCGGCCAGCCTCAGTAACTTCTGAGGGCCTCCGCAACTTAGTGAGACCATGTTTCAAAAAAAAGAATAAAATAGGGCTGGAGGTATAGCTCAGAGGCAGAATGCGCCTGGGCTCCATCCCCAATACCACACACACACACACACACACACACACACAAATACAGTAAACAGGAGTTCCAAAAGGACAGGAAAGAGAGATGGGGACAGAAAAAAAATTATATAATAATAAACAAAGCCAGGCATGGTGGCACACACCTACTACTTGGGAGGCTGAGACAGGAAGATCACAGGTTCATGGCCAGCCTCAGCAATTTAGCAAAGCCCTCTGCAACTTAGTGAGACTCTGTTCCAAAATAAAAATAAACAGGACCAGGGGTGGTGTAGCTCAAAGGTAGAATGCCCCTGGGTTCAATCCCCAGTACCACACACACAAAAAAACTTTTCCAAATTTGATAAAAAACATTAAATTACAAACCCAATACAAAGAAAACTGTATCAAAACACACCAAAGTCAAACTGCTGAAAGACAAAGAAAGAAAATCTTAGGAGCAAAAGAAAAATAACTCATCAGACACAAGGGAACAATGATGATTAATTGACCTCTCATCAGAAATGATGAGGAAGAAAAAACAATAGAAATTTTTTTAAAACTCTCAACTAAAAGTTCTACATTTGGCAAAACTGTCCAAAAATGAAAGTGAAATAAAGACATTTCCATATAAATAAAGACAGAGAAATTGCTACTGTTAGACATGCCTTATGACAAATATAAAGGAAGTCCTTTAGGCCAAAAAGAAGCCACACTTAGAATAGATTGAATCTACAGGAGAATGAAGCTCACCAGAAAGTCTAACTATATAGAATCATACAGAAGAGTCTACAAGAGAATTATTCTCATTTATTGTAAAGATATGAGACTATAAAAGGTAGTAAATATAATATTGTATTATTGGTTTTAAAATATGCATAGCTATAATATATACAATAATAGCACTGAGAGGGGAGAGGGAAAAAAGAGATCTATGGAAGGAAGCTCTATAATTTACCAGAATTTAGTATTATTCTGAAGGAGACGGCAATAATTTAAAATACATATTGTAATCACTAGAGCAAACACTATGAAAGTAACATAATAAAGCCAAAGAAATCAAAAGATGAATTAAAAAGGTATACTAAAAAGTATTAGCGGGCATGGCAATGTGCACCTGTAATCTCAGCACTTGGGAGGCTGAGACAGGAGAATCACAGGCTCAAGGCCAGCCTCAGCAATTTATCAAGACCTCAGCAACTTAGTGAGGCCCTGTTTCAAAATAAAAAATAAAAAGGGCTGGAGGTGTAGCTTGGAGATACGCCTAGATTCAATCCCCAGTAACACACACACACACACACACACACACACAGTGTTTAACATAGAAAGTTATTAAAAGAGGAAAAGAGCTGGGCGTGGTGGCGCACGCTAGTAATCCCAGTACTTTGGGAGGTGGAGACCGGAGGATCCGGGTTCGCGGCTAGCCTCAGCGCGCGCGCGCTCTCTCTCTCTCTCTCTCTCTCTCTCTCTCTAGTGAGGCCCTCCACAACTTCGTGAGACCCGGTTTCAAAATAAAAGCATAAAAAAATGGGGCCTGGGGTGTAGCGCGGAGGTAGAATGCCCCTGCGTTCAATCCCTGGTACCGCAAAAAAAAAAAAAAAAAAAAAGAGGAAAGAGAGAGCTAGAGATGTGGCTCAGTGGTTGAGTGCTTGCCTAGCATGCCCAAGGCACTGGGCCCTAGCACTATAAAAAAATAAAAATTTTAAAAAAGATTTTTTTAAAGGGAAAGAGAAAAGGAAACAAAAAAGAGACAAATAAAAAATAACTTAGAAAATGGCAAATATAAGTACACAATATTAACAATTATATTAAATGTAAATGAACCAATCACCTCATTCAAAAGAAAGGGAAAGTTACACTGGATTAGAAAATCAAAACCCAACTATGTGCTATCTACAAGATGCACCTTTGATTCAAAGGCATATATAGGTTAAAAAAAAAACTAGAGAGCCAGGCACGGTGGTGCACTCTTGCAATCCCAGTACTTGGGAGGCTGAGAAAGGATCCCAGGTTGACAGTTAGCCTCAGCAACTTAGTGAGGCCCTCCACAACTTAGTGAGACCCTGTTTCAAAATAAAAAAATAAAAAAGGGCTGGGGGGTGTGGCTTGGAGGTAGAATGCCCCTAGGTTCAATTCCCAGTACCACAAAAAAAGAAAAACTAGATAGAAAAAAAATGTTTGTGTATATATATATTATATATATAATAAAAGCAGTAACTAAAAAAAAAAGCTGAAATAGTTATAGTACTAAGAAGTCGAAATAGAATATAAGAAATATTAGGAAAGACAAAGGACATTTCATAAGGATGAAAGAACAAGAAAAACAAGTATGTGTTTGTGTCTAACAACAGAACCCAAAAATACATGAAACAAAAAACAGATTAAAAAGAGAAATAGACAATTCAACAAAAAAAAAAAACAGTTGAAGACTGCGATGAGTGACAGAACAAGACAGAAAATCTGCAATATAGAGAAGTTCACTGACCTTATCAATCAACAAGATACAGTTGACAGAACATTCCACCCAGGACTGCAAAATACACATCTTTTATAAACACACTAGGAACATTCTCCAGGATATACCATGTATCGGGACACAAAACAGTCTTAGTAAATACAAGAGTTTGAAATCATAAAATGTATGCTATCTGATCACAGTGGAATCAGTAATCCACAACAAAAAGAAGTCTGGCAGCTGGGCATGGTGGTGCACGCTTGTAATCCCAGTACTTGGGAGACTGAGACCAGAGGATCCAGGTTGGCAGCCAGCCTCAGCTACTTAGTGAGGCCCGCCACAACTTAGTGAGACCCTGTTTCAAAATAAAGAATAAAAAAATAGGGCTGGGGATGTAGCTCAGAGGTAGAATGCTCCTGGGTTCCATTCCCAGTACTGCAAAAAAAAAAAAAAGAAGTCTGGCAAAACCTCAATTACTGGCAAATTAAACAACACACTTCTAAATAACCCATGAATCAATGAAAAAACTCACAAGGAAAGATTTTAAATATATTTTACACAAATATAAAACAAAGCATGTCTAAATGTATTGAAAGCAGCTAAAACAGTGCCTAGAGGTAAATTTATAGCTTTTTTTTTTTTTGGCGGTACTGGGGATTGAACCCAGGGGCATTCTACCACTGAGCTACACCCCCAGTCCTATTTTTTTTTTTTATTCTTTATTTTGAAACAGGGTCTCACTAAGTTGCAGAGGCCTCACTAACTAACTGAGGCTGGCCACGAACCCGGATCCTCCGGTCTCAGCCTCCCAAGTGCTGAGATTACAAGCGTGGGTCACCATGCCCGGCAAACTTATCTACATAGCACTTGTGTAAGATGGAAGGTCTCAAATCAACAATCTAAACTTCCACCTTAGGAAACCAGACAAAAAAGGGTACATTACACCCAAAGCAAGCAGAAAGAAAACTATTAGAGTAAAAAATTAATAAATTGGAAATTTCAAAAATAAAAAAAGATGAAAAAGTTGGTTCTTTGAAAGGTCAAAAAAACTGTCAAGCCCTAACCTAGACTGACCAAGAAAATAAGAGAAAAGATACAAATACCAAAATCAAGAGGGAAAGAGGAAACATAATCACCAATCTTGCATTTAAATAAGGTTTTTGTTGTTTTAGTACTGGGATTAAACCCAGGGGCATTCTACCTCTGAGCTACACTCCCAGACCCTTTTTTTTTATTATTAAACAGGGTCTCAATGAGCTACCACATGCTGACCTAAAACAGTGATCCTCGTCGCAGCCTCCCAATTACTAGGATTATAGACATAAGCGTAAGAGTTTTTTAGCCAGGCGATGTGGCACACGCCTATAATCCCACCTACTGGGGAAGCTGAGGCAGGAGGATTGCAAGTTTGAGGCCATCTTCAGCAAGTTATGGAGATCCTGTCTCAAAATAAAACTTCAAAGAGGGGAAGATGTGGCTTAGTGTGTATCTCAGTGGTAGAGTTCTTGCCTAACCTGCACAAGGCCCTGAGCTCCATCCCTGACACTGCAAAAAAAAAAAGAAGAAAAAAACTTAAAGCTATATAATCAACAAATTCAACAACTTATATGAAATTAACTAATTCCTAAAACACAGCAAACTCAATAATATATAGAGAATCTGATTAGCCTATCCCAAGCAAAAAATCGAATTAACTTTAAATCTTTCCATGAAGAAAAGTTCAGGCCCAAAGAGCTTTACTGATAAATGCTATCAAGTATTTAAAGAAGTAGCTGGGCGCAATGGCATGCACCTGTAATCCCAGTACTTGGGAGGCTAAAACAGGAGGATCACGAGTTTGAGGCCAGCCTGGGCAATTTAGTGAGACCCTGTTTCAAAATTAAAAATAAAACAGGCGTAGTGGTACACTCTAGGGAGGCTGAGACAGGAGGATCACAGGTTCATGGCCAACCTCGGCAACTGAGTGAGACCCTGGTTTTTTTTTTGGTTTTGGGGTTTTTTTTTTTTTTTTGCGGTACCGGGGATTGAACGCAGGGGCGTTCTACCTCCGCGCTACGCCCCCGGCCCTATTTTTTATACTTTATTTTGAAACCGGGTCTGACGAAGTTGCGGAGGGCCTCACTAAGTAGAGAGAGAGAGAGACAGAGAGAGAGAGAGCTGAGGCTGGCCCCGAACTCAGATCCTCCGGTCTCTGCCTCCCAAAGTACTGGGATTACAAGCGTGCGCCACCACGCCCGGCTGGTTTTGGTTTTTTTGAACCCAGGGGCATTCTACCTGTGAGATACATCCCGGCCCTACTTTGTATTCTTTATTTTGAAACAGGGTCTCACTAACTTGCAGAGGGCCTCACTAAGTTACTGAGGCTGGCCACGAACCTGCGATCCTCCAGTCTCAGCCCCCTAAGTACTGAAATTACAAGCATGCACCACCACGCCTGGCAGAAAAAATAAATTTATAGTGACAGAAAACAGATGAATGGTTCTCTGGAGCTGGGGGTGGAAGCTGGGTTAACTGCAAATGAGCCTGAGAGAATTTGGGAAAGGAGGGTTGATGAAAATGTTCTGAAACTGTCCTATGATGATGGCTGCACCACTCTGTAAATTCCCTGAAAACCATTACACTTACAATGAGTGGTTTTTATGTTGTGTTAATTTTATTTATTTATATATATATATATATATATATATTTTTTTTTTTTTTTTTTTTTTTTTTTTTTTGCGGTACAGGGGCATTCTACCTCCGAGCTACACTCCCAGCACTATTTTTTATTCTTCATTTTGAAACAGGGTCTCACTAAGTTGCAGAGGGCCTCACTAAGTATCTGAGGCTGGCCGCGAACCTGGATCCTCCAGTCTCAGCCTCCCAAGTACTGGGATTACAAATGTGTGCCACCAAGCCTGGCTCATGGTATGTTAATTATACCTCAATAAAGCTATTAAAAGTTTGTTATATCTTCAAAACTTTTGAAAATGTGATGATTAGATTCCTATAATCAAGTCTGAGTTCAAAGGATAGTCAAGCAAAAAGGAGTGAGTCAGGCGTGGTGGCACACACTTATAATCCCAGTACTTGGGAGGCTGAGACACGAGGATCACAGGTTCACCACCAGCCTCAGCTACTTAGGCCCTCCACAACTTAGTGAAACCTCATTTCAAAAATAAAGAATAAAAAAATAAGTCTGGGGGTGTAGCCTGGAGGCAGAACACCCCAGGTTCAATCCCCAGTACCACACACACAAAAAAAATAAAAAATAAAAAAGGAGTGAACCCAGGGGTGTTCTACTTCCAAGCTACACCCCCAGCCCTTTTTATTTTTTGTTTTTGAAACAAGGTTTTGCTAGGTTGCTAAGAATCTCATTATATTGCTGAGACTGTCCTTGAACCTGCCATCCTCCAGCCTCAGCTTCCCAAATACTGGGATTGCAGGAATGCACCACCACTCCTGGCTAGAATCCAGGTTCTAAAAGATGTCATTGAGCCACTGAATTGACAACCATAGAACCATCTACCTCCAAACTCCTTATGTGTGTGTGAGGTGATAAATTTTTCTTTTTATTTATTTCAGTGGAGGTGCTGGGCATCACATGCAGGATCTAGTAAAACTGTCCAGGTCTGGGGATGCAGCTCATTGGTAAAGCACTTGCACAGCATGTGCAACACCTAGATTTGATCCACAGCACTACAATAAATAAAAAAAAAATGTATTGAAAATTCTGAGGGACATAAGAACATGTTCATTTTGTTATAGGAAATTTGGAATATCAATGATATAGGAATGTATCCAAAAAAGGCAAGCATTCTGGTGGATTTTGAAGTATAAAAGAATATGATTAGCTGTGCATGCTGGTACACACCTGTAATCCCAATACTTGGGAGACTGAGACAGGAGGATCACAGGTTACCAAGACTCTCAGCTATCTAGCGAGACCCTGTTTCAAAAACAAAAAAATTAAAAAAGGGCTGGGGGTATAGCTGAGGTAGAACACCCCTGGGTTCAATCCCTAGTACCAAAAAAAAGAGTATCACTAGGGGTAGGGAAGTAGAAGAGAAGAAAGGTATGTAGTTCAGAACAGTCTATAACAGTGGAATGGAAGAAAATCAATATTTAAAGAATGCCCACTATAATTGAGTCAGTCTTTACAACTTACCTTTGTTAACTCTGTATGAGTCGTGAAAAGATATCACTTTACACATGAAAATGATGATAACCAAAAAATTAAGTAACTTGTCTGAAAAGTCAAATAGTAAAGTGATATAGCCAGAATTCTAATCTTTGACTTCAGAACTCAGGCCCCAAGGTGCATACTCTTTCCTCTGTTAGGCTACTAACTAAGGACTTTAATCTTCATTTGCAAGTTCAGATCTTTGTACAAGATATCTTTCTATAGATGGTTTTACCCTGGCAGTTCTATATAATCGGTGTTTCTCAAGCAACAATTTCAATCGATAAACTAAATGTGATATGCATACTTCCCTTGGCTTCTTAGACCTTATCCTACCGAGTTTTCCTCCTTACTCTCTTTCTCCATTTACCCATTACATGTTGATATTCAGCCTCTTCTGATTCTATGCACTTTCCCTAGGAATGTTATCTACATGCAGGATCTCAACTATTACTATTACTGATAACTCCTGATTCTTTCTCTTCAACTCCAAGCAACTTTTTCTCCCTAGTTTTCCTTGACTAGTTTTCCCTTTAGGCCAGGTCAAATACTTCTGTGTACATCCTCAACTTATAATCACTAATTCTAATGAGCATTCCTCAATCATAGTATATTCTACTTAAAAGTGCTCTAGTTCTACTTGCCCCAAAACACATTCTTATTTATCCTTACAGCATTTACCATGTTATATTACAAGTTACTCTTTATCCATTTCTCCCACCAGACAATAAGGTGTTTGAGACAGCACAAGTCTTATTCTCAATTCTCCCAATACCTAGCATAGTGCAAGACCCACAACAGGTACTAAATATTGACTAAACCCATGAACAGGAAAAACAGAAGTTGCTTTAAATTGGAAGCATACTATTTCTGAAAGTCTTTACTTTTTCAAATGGGAAAATAGACCAAGTAAAGTTGACTCACCCAGTCAAGCCTTCATCTCCTGAATCACAATTCTCTTCCCACAAAATCACAATGTCTATTAAATTATGTTTTCTAAGTAAAGCTTTCCATGAAGCTCCAAAAGTAATACAAAAAACTCCATTTCAACCTCATCCACTCCAGCTCTGGGTGGTTATATCAGATGTAAAGAACTCTGGTGTTAATTATTACTTAATAGCTTTTCTGCCCAGAATAGAATAATTTTTAGTTGAAACAGTCTTTCACATACATAATTCAATTCAATACATATTTATCATGCATCTCTACATCAAAAACAATGTGCAAAAAGTTGTAATTTCTCAGCATTTTATATAAGAGCATATTACTGGCCAGGTACAATGGCACACACCTGTAATCCCAGGAACCTGGGAGGTTTACGCAGGAGGATCACAAGGCCTAGCTGGGCGTGGTGGTGCAGGTTTATAATCCCAGTACTTGGGAGGCTGAGACCAGAGGATCCGGGTTCGCAGCCAGCCTCAGCTACTTAGTGAGGCCCTCCGCAACTTAGTGAGACCCTGTTTCAAAATAAAGAATAAAAAAATAGGGCTGGGGGTATAGCTTGGAGGAAGAATGTCCCTGGGTTCAATCCCTAGTACTGGAAAAAAAAAAAAAGTTCAAGATCCTGGACAATTTAGTGAGACCTTGTCTCAAAATAAACTTTTTAAAAAGAGCTGGGAGCCGGGCGTGGTGGCGCGCGCTTGTAATCCCAGTACTTTGGGAGGCAGAGACCGGAGGATCCGGGTTCGCGGCCAGCCTCAGCTCGCGCATGCGTGCGCGCTCTCTCTGTCTCTCTCTCCTTGTCTCTCTCTCTCTCTTTACTTAGTGAGGCCCTCCGCAACTTCGTGAGACCCGGTTTCAAAATAAAGTATAAAAAAATAGGGCCGGGGGCGTAGCGCGGAGGTAGAACGTCTCTGCGTTCAATC
>PVJS01040451.1:0-18435 GCA_004027185.1 Glis glis
AAAAAAGGGAGAGAGAGAGAGAGAGAGAGAGAGAGAGAGAGAGAGAGAGAGAGAGAGAGAGAGAGACTGAGAGAGAGAGAGAGAGAGAGAGAGAGAGCTGAGGCTGGCCATGAACCCGGATCCTCAGGTCTCCGCCTCCCAAAGTACTAGGATTACAAGCGTACGCCACCACGCCCGGCTATACAGCAGATTTTGTTCATCCATTAATCATTTGACAGCAAATTGTTTGATAAGCTGGGTGTGGTGGTACACACTTGTAATCCAAGTACGTGGGAGGCTGAGACAGGAGGATCGCAGGTTGGTGGCCAGCCTCAGCAACTTAGTGAGACCCTGTTTCAAAATAAATACAATAAGGCGGGGGGGTGGGTGTGTGGCTCAGAAATAGAATGCCTCTGGGTTCAATCCCCAGTACCACCACCAAAAAAAAAAAAAAGGAAGAAAACCATTTGATAGGTTATTCCTACCTTTTGGTATTATAAATAATGCTGTAATAGGTACTGGCTTACAGGAATCTGTCTGATTCGCTTTTTTCAATTATGGGGTATATACCTAGGTGTGGAATTTCTGGAACATATGACAATTTAATTTTTTGCTTTTGTAAGAACAACAAAAATATTTTCACTAGTAGCTGTAACATGCAATACTTTACATTCCTATCTGTGATGTACAAATGTTCTAGTTCCTTTACATCCTTGCCAAAATTTGTTATTTTCTATATTTGCTTTGTTTTTTGTAGTCTTATTAGTAAGTTAAAAGTGGTATCTCATTTTGGTTTAGACTTGTATTTTCCTGATGACTAATGATGCTGAATATTTTTATGGGCATATTGGTCATTCATATATCCTCTTCAGCGAAGTATCTATTCAAGTCCTTTGCTCAATTTTGTGGGGTGTGTGTGTGTGTGTGTGTACTAGGGATTAAATCCATGGGCATTCTCTCTCTGAGCTAACCCCCAGCCCTATTTTATTTTTTAATTTTGAAACAGGGTCTAATTTGCTGAGGGCCTCACTAAGTTGCTGATGCTGGCCTCAAACCTGCAATCCTCCCATCTCAGCTTCCCAAGGACTGTGTTTACAGATATGTGCCACCATGCCCAGCTCCTTTGCCCATTTTAAAAATATGTTATTTCTCTTTATGTTGTTGAGTTATAGAAGTTCTTTATTCTGTATATTAAATGCTTATTAGATACATGATTAGCAAATATTTTATACTATAAAATATGCTGTAGTTTATCTTTTCACTTCTTTGATGATGCCTTTTGGTGCATACAAATTCTTATTTTAATGTAGTATAATTTTTTCTATTATTTCTATTTCTCATGCTTTTGCTGACATATCTAATAATTCATTGCTAAATCCAAAGTCATAAAGTTGTACTCTTTATGTTTTCTTCTTAGATTTTTATGGTTTTAGCTGTTACATTTAGTAGAACATTCATCATATTAAGTCTACTTTTTATAAGATATAAGGTAAGGGTCCAACTTTATTTATTTTGCATGTGGAAATCCAGCTCTTCCAGTACCATTTGTTGAAAATACTTTTCTTTTTCTACTGAATGGACTGGGGAACCTTGTCAAAATCAATTGGCAATAAGTATATACGTTTATTTCTGGACTCTCAATTATACCCCTTTTAGATATGTGTCTATTACTAAGCCAGTTCAACACTGTTCAAAATTCTGTACTTTCATAGTAAGTTTTGAAAGTGAGATACGTGAATCTTACAACTTTATTCTTGTTCTTAAAGATAATTTTTTTTGCTGTTTAGGCTCATGGAAATTTCATGTGAATGTGAGGGCTGGATTTTCCATTTCTACAAAAAAGGCTGTTGGAATTTTAACATGTATTATGTTGAATCTGTTGATTTCTTTGAGTATAACAATATCAAGTGTTCCTATCCATCATCACAAATATTTTTACATTTCTTCAAAAACCTTTTACCTCTTTGGTTATATTTATTCCTAGCTATTTTAGTCTTAGATGTTTTGGAGGTGGTTGTCACTCTCTTATTTTCCTTCTCAGATTACCTGTTTCAGGTATGGAGAAATACTACTGATTTCCATGAGTTGATCTTTGTACCCTAAAATTTTGATGCATTTTTATTAGCTCTGGAAGCTTTGTTGTTTATTTGTCTGGGGAAAAGAATGAAAACATACAAAGTAAACACCTTTCCCAATTTTTGCAGATTGGCTTTTTTGCTGGAGGACTCAGGCTACTCATGTAGCTAAGTGTGCACTAAGCCTAGAAGTCAGCCCCAGGTGAAAGCTGTGAATTGTCTCAGAATTTTTCTTGGGCATGCACGTTGCCCTGGGCATGAGTGTGACCTTCTCTATTCCCCCCCATGTACATGGATGCATTTAAATGTCCTAATTGCCAAAGGAATTTCCAACAGTTTTTTTTTCCTTTTATTGGCCTTAGGTAATCTATTATAATTTTACATCTTTTAAAATCCCAGGTGACTGGGTTCTTAGTTCTGTTGACAATGCTTTTTTTTAAATTAATATAATAAATTTTATTTAAAATGTTCTCTGAATACTAAGACATGAGCACAAACATATATACACATATATACATAAAACTATGATTAGCACTTTTAATTTTTCAAAAAAAATGGGTGAACAAAATTCCATTTGAACTATTGATAAAATTTAGAACTATCTGTAAACAGTTAGAAGTGGGAAATGGACAATGCTTTTGATTCATGAATATCTCTTTTTGTCCGAAATCTGAGTTAGGCAAAACAGACAGACATGAGGTCCTTCAGGTAGTCTACAGAAAAAGTTTGTTAATAAGGTCTGCTATGCTCTCTCTAAAACCATGGAGCCTCCTGCACTGAGAAATTACTATTCCCTTTTGCAAGACTGCCATTGCATTGGGGAGGTAGTAGAGGAAAGACCAATAAAAATGCAGCTGAGAGAAGGGGGTAAAGCTCAGAAGTAGAGCACATGGCTAGTATGGAAGAGACCCTGGGTTCCATCTCTAGCACCAGAAAAAGAAACAAATAATGCCACCCAGATACCTACTATTTTTCTATTGCCTCTCTTTCTTTTCATGATCCATGGTTCTCTCATGCATGATTTTCTCTTCTTCCTTTTTATTTGGTCCCTACAACTCTTATCAGAAGTTTTCTTCAAATATCTTGCCCTTGGTTAATATTTAAAAGAATACCTAGGCCGGGTGTGGTGGCGCACGCTTGTAATCCCAGTACTTGGGAGGCTGAGACCAGAGGATCCGTGTTTGTGGCCAGCCTCAGCTACTTAGTGAGGCCCTCTGCAATTTAGTGAGATCCTGTTTCAAAATAAAGGATAAAAAATAGGGCTGGGGGTATATCTAGGAGGTCAAATGCCCCTGGGTTCAATCCCCAGTATGGAAAAAAATTTTAAAAATAAATAAAAGAATACCTAGGTATTTGGTAACTCTGGGTAAAGTTCAATGTTAATAAGCAATTCTCAAAGTCACAGAGAGGATACATTTTCAAAACAATACAGGTATTGCATTCATGAAAAGATAGAAATATTTTATTATAGACATTGTATACATATATATGCATTTATGTATATTATACATGCATATGCATACATATATGTATGTGTGCATACAAATGTATGCATGTATCAGAGAACAGTGTTTTGCAATTAGAAATTAAAAACTCAGTTGTGTAGATAAAAGATAATGTTGAGAACATCTCACAGAACAAAAAGAAAACAAGTAACAAAGTATAAACATGAAGAAAAGGATGAAAAAGTGTAGGATAATTAGAGACATATTCCACTAATTCTAATTTCCAAATAATAGGAGTGAGTGGAAGAAATTCTGTGAAAAGTTAAAAACATAAATTATTAAAT
The DNA here is from genome assembly GCA_004027185.1 of Glis glis. NCBI lineage: Eukaryota > Metazoa > Chordata > Mammalia > Rodentia > Gliridae > Glis > Glis glis. Next base: position 3,844 of record PVJS01040451.1, read on the forward strand.
AATTTGAGAAATTTTCATGGGAATTAAGTACATGAATTTTTATATCTCAAAGATACATTATATGTTCTTTTTTAACGTGCTTTTATTCGTGCTTACATTGCAATGAATATCTATTTGATGTTAACATATATGCACACAGCTCTTAGTGGCCTCCTGCCTCCCCCCACCCGTATGAAGTACCAAGAATGATGTTGGTATATTTTCACATGTACATATTGTTTATGATAGTAATTCCATTAATTCACTTCTTTCTTGCCCTCCCCCTTCCCTTGTACCACTTCCCTTGTTCCGCTGAGGGTTCTCCATTATCGACCGGAGACCCGTGTGTGACCCTACTACTCCTTAGGTTGCACATATTAATGTTCTTAATAGTGGAGAAAATGAGACCAATACCAAAATATATTATTATGAAATTACAGAATATAGAGGTCAATGAAAAGTTTCTAAATATTTCAAATAAGAAGTAAACAATTCCAGTCTACATACAAAGACACAGTCATTAGAATGACTTGAAACATTTTTATGAGAAACACTAGACCCTAAAAAATGGAATTACTTAAAATTCTAAAGAAAATTGAAATTTTAACGTAAATCCATAATCAAACTGCCATTTTCAATGTAATATAAATATTTTATAGAAGTGTAAGGACTCAAAAAGTTGAATATCTCTGAATAGTATGTATATAGTAATCATAAAAGAAATATAAATAATTATCTAACCAAAGTTATAATAAGCCATAGAAGGTAGGATGGTGAGTGGAAAGTGTGAAGTGTATAATGGAGTTGTAGGATAGTAAGTTAAATCCTTATTTTCATTGAGAAAAAAGAATTTATGTTTGAAAATAAACTAAATAGTACAATTAGCTTCTTTAGATATTTATACCATTCTAAAAATCATTCCTAAAATATGCAAAAAATGACTCTATTGCATAATAGATGAAAGATAAGAGGAAGATTTTTTTTATTCTGTAAAATTGGATTTTCTATACTCTTACACTTAATACTGAGATATAAAATGGAAACAAATACATTGATATAATAATAAATTTTGAAAATTACGCAAAATGCTAATTGTTTTCTTTATCTTTGGAATCTGTCTGCAGTTTACATGAACTGTTTACAATATATATAAATGGATTGAATTGACACTGAAGTAGTAACTAATTTGAGGCCCAATTGAGCTAGGTCAAATCTCAAAGGCTTCTCTAGGTTATTTATATGTTGTAAAGTAATAGAGTACTACTCTGTTATTCTAAAGTAATTCACAATACTCATACTATACTAGTCAGGATAAGCTAGGTTTTCCCATTATGACAAATAACTCCAAAACCACATTGGCCTTAAAGATTGAAGATTTGTTTTGCTACATGTATCCGTTACATTCAAGAACCATTTATTTATTGTGAGGCCCTAATTCATGTGGCTGACAGGAGGATCCACACAAGATGCTGGAACAAGAAAAAGTGGATAATTTGTTCTGAATCACGAATCGTTAAGTAGAAAGGACACATGTTGTCTTTGTTCACTTTTTATTGGTCAAAATAGATCATATGCCCATAATTCAATCTGGGGGCATGAAGTAGTATTATCTTCCAATGTGTTGAAATGGGAGAAGAAACCCAAAAGGATTCAGCTAATATGAATTTTCTTTTCTTTTAACTTAGTTTTCTCACTGATTCTGTCAGTTGAAAATCTGGTACCCCTGCACCCTTGTAGGCCTGAGGATTATAGTTCCTACAACTACTCCTATTACCACAAAGCTTTGTTGCTGAAAACAGTATTTCTGTTTTTCAAAGCAAAATGAAGCAAACAACAATGGAAAAATATCTCTTGTCCTAAACAAAGAGGAGATACCTTATTTATATATAATATTTCTGCCTCGACTATTCACTTCTGTATGATTTCAGTACAATACTTAGTATTTCCCATTTAGAAAATGACCTTGTAAAGATTAGATGAGGGAGCCGGGCGTGGTGGCGCACGCTTGTAATCCCAGTACTTTGGGAGGCAGAGACTGGAGGATCCGGGTTCGCGGCCAGCCTCAGCTCTCTCCCTCTCTCTCTCTCTCTCTCTCTCTCTCTCTCTCTCTCTCTCTCCTTAGTGAGGCCCTCCGCAACTTTGTGAGACCCGGTTTCAAAATAAAGTATAAAAAAATAGGACCGGGGGTGTAGCGCAGAGGTAGAACGCCTCTGCGTTCAGTCCCCGGTACTGCAAAAAAAAAAAAAAAAAGATTAGATGAGGTAATATACACAAAGTACTTTTCACAGTATTTAGAAAATAGAAAGCATATATATGTATTTCCTATTATTACTAGTAGTAGTAGTAGTAGTAGTAGTTTACACTTCTGTCTCAGGGTAATTCGAAAAGTGGATAATCTGTCCTAGGAGGCATAAGAGGTACATGGATAGCAAAGAGATATCTCCTTAGACATAGCATTTGAATTTCAAGAAGGACCTAGAAGTTTTAAAACTACAGCCAAGAAGGTAAACAGTTCTCACTGTCAAACTGATCAACTTCTAACTCCAGGATTCTTATAGAAAAAAGAATATTCCTTGGGGTGTGGGTAAGGGAGATACATACATGAACACAACACACTAAATGCCTGGTGATAACATTTGAATTTCAAAATTTACCTTTTTAAATCTGAACAGGACATAAAAAATAGGTCAATAGAATACCAGAATTTAGAACTCCAATTACATTTCAGTCAATAGAAGTTTATAACTGAATTTAATCACCTAAGAAAATCCTGTCCCAAATAATGTTTATCTGAGCCTCTAGTACTAACATCAATCCAGAATCAACAAATTTACACAAAAGTAGCTATCATATTTACCCTGCTATTCCCATTTCTCATCAAATCGAAGATCATCAATTTCTAATGTAGTCCAACTTAACAGAGTTAAAAAATGAAAAATGTGTATTTTTATGAAATGCAATATTAGTACTGCCAATAACTTTTATTCAGTCTCTATTAAACTTACTGAGTGTTCACCATGCTTATGCAAAATAAGTTTTCAAATATTTCTATTACACACATCGAGAAATTGATATTCAACAACATTAAGAACCTACATTCCTGAAGCCAGGATTCAATTCCAATTCAATTTTTAATTTTTTATTAGTCTATTCTAATATTCTGGAGAATTCTCTTCCTACAAAAAATACAATCAGTTATTCTTGTACAATATACAGCTCCCTTATAAGTCATGTATAAGGAAACAGTTTTAGGTCAGGATACTGAAAGAACCAGCTTGTGTGTGTCTACAGCATTGTTAACCCCTGGACAAGATTAATACGTCCAGGAAATGATCATCAAGTGGTTTTTATTATCAGAAAAAGATAATTGGACATTATTGACTATCCAGGAAGTATACAACACCAAAGTGTGAAGTACACAAAACAAAAACAATTAAATAAATTAAAATGGACTCTCAAAATTAGGAAACACTTCAATGGACATGACATACATACACAAACTTATCAAAGCCAATCACTGTGTTAAGCATGGTAAGGTGGGAATGAAGAGGGAGTGGGGTGGGGACTGGGGGAGGGCATGTATGCGTCTATCACTCTGAACTGCATCAAGATGTATGATTACAATGCACCAATTAAAAAAATTAGGAGTCACCAAATGTCTTCTGTAAGCCAGAGTAAATAGTTTAGGTCTTGTGGACTATGTGGTCACTATTATAGATACCTATTCTGCCTTTCTAAACCAACACAAACATAGAAAATACATCAATGAATGGCTGATGTTGTGACAGCAAATCTTCACTTACAAAACTTAATCTTAGTTGGTATGTTCATACTGAGGCAATGCATTTGTATAAGCTTGCTGAGGAATGGAGTCTAGATATACATACTCAGAGTGCATCGGCCCAGGCTAAGGGTCAGTGTTTATACATATATGCTAAACGATTGCATATGCATGTTCATGCTACAGCATTGTGTGTGAACATGCTATGGCACTGAGTGGTGTGTCCACGTTTAGAAAGTATATTTAATAAAGACTTTTGTGAGGTTTTGGTAAATTACTCTTTCCTGGAGATGAGAATAATCATCAGACTGTTGGTTGGGGTAAGTAGTGTCCCTGCCTATGAGGTTGCAAAATCCCAGAATCATAGACTAATCCTAAATATAAATGAAAGGGGTGAGAAAGTAACAACAAAAACAAAACAAAATCAGAGGATTAACAAAGACTAATATTTGACATAAAATGCCATTTTGCTTTATTATTTTGTGATTCAGATACGTGGCTTTCTTTTCACTGGTCCTTATTTTTCTTCACTTACATGGCATGTGAAAACCTAAACTGTTAGTAAATTTCAATTAAGTTCAGAAAATTGTTGTCATTTGGATTTCTGTAAATTTAACTTAAATTTAAGATTAACTATAAACAGTTATGACTGTTTTTATTCTTTAGCTGCACAGTTGCTGAGCTACTTAATGTTATTTTATTTGCTTACACAATTTGTGTAATATTTGATTTTGAATGACGCTCTAACTAGAACAAATTATTATGTAAATGAAAAATGAGATATTTCAACACCACTCAAAAACACTGCAACTTTAATTGCTACAAGATAACACAAAGTATTCAGTCTATTCCACAAGAGTTCAGCATCTGCTAACAAATGAATTGGAGACACTGAATTTATTGTAAATCTACAGATACATTGTGACTTGGCAGGTGGTATTTTTAATGGCCTTGATAGTTATAGTGAAAAATTAGATGAACCCAATATTCAATGGCAGGGCCATTACTACTACAATATGGATAGGGAATAAAAGTTTCTCTAGTTCCAAATAGTTAATGAGCATCTATATGTGCAAGACACTGTAAAGAGGGCAGATCATTTTATTTCCTTAGAGCTTAGATTGGTGCCAGAAAAGGAATTCTATGTGCTGAGTTGACTAGTACCATCTTTCAGGTACGGTACTTTCTGCATACTATAGAAAAACATCAGACAATTTATTTTCAGGAAGACTTCCAAATACTGCAGCATTAGCAAAGATTGAACAAGGGGCAGTGTGATCTTAAATAAACCTCCCATCTTTCTAAGATATTTGTGTTGGGAGAAATGATCTTTGAAAGTGTTTGCTTGGAAATGTCATGAGCACAGACACAATTACCAGGCATGGTGGCACTGCACATTGTTAAAGGCTCAAAAATGCAACTGAGCAAACAGAAGACAGGACAGTGAGGACGATGCTTACTTGTTAGCAGAGTACTGTTGAGGTCACAGGAAGGTGTGCCATAATGTGAATTAAAATGATGTCTGTTGTGACAGCATGTGTCACAACAAAAAAGAATTGGCATTTGGTGTTGTAAAGGAGAATATGAAAGTAAATCCTTTAGGCGGAGGTTCTATTTCTTTTAGATGTTAATTTTAAAGTATCTCATTTGCAGAGAAAGTGAAGAAGGGTCCTATGTTTTCTCATAAGTGGAAGCTATGGAGAAATCAGAATACAAGAAGAACTCCAAAAAAACGAGAAGAAACTCCAGTGGAGAGATGGAGGGTCTAGGGAAGGGAGGCCAGTGGGAGGTGGGGTGGAGGGAGAACTGATGTAGGAAACACTTCCATTGACTCTATGTACATATACAAAATGATCAATGCCAACCTCCACATCATGTATGGGGAGGGGAGGGAGGGGGTTCACCAAGTGCTATGTGCACTGATGTGCCTATCACTCTGAACTTCATTAGTGAGATCACAATGCACCCAGAAAAGTATATTAAAAATAAAATATCTCATTATAAATAGTCAGAAAGTTGCAATAGTATCTTCATTTTGTGTTTCAGATTTGTAAAAATTAAAATTTACCCTAGATGTTTTAGTAAGTAATTAGAGGCCTCTATGTATTTGTTATTAAGAATTTAGATTTTATTTGGAACTTTGGAATACACGACATGTTTAATTGGTTATTCTCTTAAAAGGAAAATGACTAAAGAAAAACAATGACCCAAGGTTATTTCTTATTTAGTGTAAGTTCCTTGATGGCATGACATTCTATTTACAGTGGCTGGTGCTTTTGGATCTAATTAATATCAAATGTGGAAAACAACGTTTAAATCAGAACTTGTAAAATAGAGGATATTTTTCATTTTGTCACTTTATCAAGCATAGTTTTAGTTTATTTTTAATTATGGTCCCAAGATTATTCTTTGAGAAAAGAATTAAGGCAAAAAGTAAGTCAGAATACTTGCTAAAGGTCAATCAGTAAAATTGTGAGTGACAGACCTGAGAATAGGAACAAACGTTCCTGATGTGTAGTAAGCAATTCAGTTTTAAATATCCAGAACAAAACCATTAATCATTATTACATGTATTATTTGCCAGTTTCTATATAAAAGTTTTCAGTTAGCAGAAGCATTTCTTGAGTTCACCTGGCACAGTTACTATTTTGGAAAATTGCAACTCTGTTTTTCTTGTTCTAATTACTGTTCCTGTATGAGTCATTCAGCAAAAAAATTTTAATAATCTGTTCTCTGAATATTTAAACACAGTTATCCACAAAATGGAAAACTATCATTAAAGCACAATTAGAGAAAGAGAATCAGGTTTAGTGAAACCATTGTCTGAAATGGTTCAGCAACCTTTCTTTATGCAGGTAGATTTATGTGATTAGCAAGACAATACTAAAGAAACAACACTGGTATTACAGGGACTCTGTGTAATCAGAGAGTTTAGATTGGCTACTTACTAGAGTGGATTAGTACATTAATCCAGACCTGTGTATGGAAATGCTAGGAAAACAACTTGAGTCAAAGAGGGGAAGACCGTGTGTTTTTATACAAAGGAAAACATCTTAAAAATCCATAAAATTATGATCAAGAGGCCTTAACTAAGAAGAAATATACTTTCAAGCAAACTGATCAAAATGTGTCATTGTACCCTTTCCAGTAACTTCCTACCAGATTCTTCCCACGTGGTAGCCCCTGCTCTGCCACCCAGGATGTCTTAGAAACTAATGAATGTCAGAGGAAAAGTGTGTTGTGTTAACCTCAGCTGAACAAGTATATCAAAGTTTAATTACTTTTTTCTTCTAACAAAGAATTGAGTTTCAGAGAAGACTATGTGGTCTAATGGAGGCGTACTAATTATTGACCCTCTTCATCCATAAAATGCAAGTCTGAATATAGTCTTTCAACTAAATACAAGAATAAAATCATTTTTCAAAAGAAATTGTCTATAAGAAAACTGAAATGGCAGTGCAACCCCTTTAATATATATTTTGTAAATATTGAATAATAGTTATTTCTATTACATTTAGAATATGAAAAATGGTTAATTTTCCAATTTGTTGAAGAAATTGTGACCTTTCATGTCTGTATAATGATTATTAATGTAGAATACCTATTAGATTGTACAGATAAGACACCCATTCTCCATTTTATACTATGATATGAAAGGAGAAATATAGGTAAACAGCAAAAAATAAATATTTAGTTTATACTGCCCTGTTCAAAAATGTAGTTAAATCCTTTTACATACATTGACAAAATTTGAACCAAGTCATCTTACATAGATAAAATATGAACCAAGCTGGACAATGGAACAGGGGAGTCAAGGATAGACAGGGGTTTTTAAATGAAGCCAGGGGTAAAATGAGCCTATACAATGAATATCCTGATAGTTTACAGTGCTTACGAAGGATTCAGAGACTTGGAAGCATCTCCTGAAAGAGCAGCTGAGTGTTTCCTTCACCATGGGGATAAAATAGGTTATTTGTGGGAAGTCTCTCCATTTCTGCCAACTGTTTGCTTTACTGAAAATAATGTATATACTTCAAAAGCAATATCAGATAGCCAGAAGGATTTTCAGTATGAATCAAGAGTCATTGCACTAGCTTTCTCTACTCACAGCCCCTTTATCAGTAACTGATTTTAACTTTTTTTAATGTGTGTGATGATTTTTTTCCTCATGATTTCTTATCATTGTGCTTTCTTCTAAGTAAATGCTGCCTATTCCTGGCCACCAATCCATTATGGTTAAATCAAAAAACTACTTAGGTCAGAACATATATAACTTGGCACATATATTTTTTAAAAGAGAAAAATACAATTAAGTGTATCTTGGAAGAGTTTTAGGATACAACTAGTATGTAAGAGCCATAGCCAGGTAACTACATAGGACACTAGGTCTGAGAACACTCAGTCAGATAGTCTGAAAATGAAGGAAATGAAAATTTATTAATATGGAAGAACTTTTCAATGATGTAGCATTAATTCCTTGATGAGGATATATGAATCCAGCGCTAAAACACTGTGAAAATGACTTTTGGAAGATTGGAGAAAGCTATGGCCCATATTAAGTGAAGTAAAATGTCAGAATGACCATGACATGAGGTACTAGAAGGAATTGAAAATCTCAGGAAAGTCAGACATGCTAGATCCGTGAATGTGGGGATAGCTATATTCTGCCTGATAAAATGGAAGCCAGTCCATTCACTAGAGTGATGAGAAATGTACTGGTGAGAGGGACAAGATACTTAGTGGTCCCTCTTCTCCATGTAGACTATTCCAGGGATGGCAGACAATTACAGAATTAGGCTCACATTATAATGTGTCAATGAAAATCATAAAAATGTTGACCATTTGTTTATATGTCAAATTAGACAAACTTTCTAAGGAAGTTATTTATCATAAAAATAGACAATGGTGAATAATAGTGGCCCACGAAGCAGAGCTTAACTGTTAGAATCAAGTTAGAATGATAGCATCCAAATTACAGCCAGAAAGGCTGGCCTGCAGAGTACTATGGAAATGGATACTATACCATGGTAGGAAATATAGCTGCCTAACAATGACATGTACTTGGTCCATTCCTGCTACTACAGCAAAATACCTCAGATTAGGTAAGTTAGAAGTAATAGAAATTTATCTCCCACGATTCTGAAATCTAGGAAGTCAAAAATCAAAGCACCAGGAAATTCAGCATCTGATAAGGACTCACTATTTGCTGCAAAAATGGCTCCTTCGTGCTGTGTCCTGCATGGCGGAGGAAGTAAGCAGCTCCCTCCACCATACCTCTTTTATGTGGTTATGGATTTCATTCCTAAGCACTGTGCCCTTGTGACTTCACTACCTCCTAAGGGACCCACCTATTAATACTATCACATTGGCAATTAAATTTGAACAAATGAATTCTGAGTTGACACATTCAGATCATAGTAGTATGGCAAACAAATAAGTGAATAAATAACATAACTGATAGGCTAAAGAGCAGTTGTACAAGTCAAGCTACTGGTCCAAAACCAGTCTTCATCCAGAGTACTCACCAAGTGCTGTGTGCATGTATGTCACTATCACTATGAACTACATTATGATGTGAGACTATAATGAACCAATAAAGTATAAAAAATAAAGTCTATTTTATCTGATATAAGAATAAAGCAAAAACAAAGGGTACAATAACTGAAAAAGATGTTGGATTCTCAGTATTAATGACCCTGCCACAAAGACAAGTATTTATGGAAATGATTTATCCATTCCTTCTGCAAACAGAGGCCCCCTCCCCACACATACCATTTAGTCAGAAAACTGTGCACTGGGGAAAGAGAATATATAAACACTTTCAGGATTATCAGAAACATGCCATTAATACCTAGGGGTCTGATTCTCCACCTTGAACTCAAACAAGTGATTCCAAGTGTGGTGAAGGGGAATAGCGGATAGCTTCTTGCTCACTTGTACATAGTTATTCTTTTTATGGAATTATTATTCTTGTAGCTTTCACAGAAACTCAATGCCTTTAAAAGTATAATAATTTAAATATGTATTTCATTTTTCAAATTGCTGTTAATGCAAATTTTGACCTTTTAGGACAAATCACCTCCTAGCTATGTAGATATTTCTCTTGAAAAAAAAAATTTTTTTTTTTTTTACTCAGTCTTCAAACCAAATCAACTGTTTCTTGAAGCTTAAGGTCCATTTTGGTTTTCACTCTCATTTTACCCAGATACATTATCAAGCAATTTCTTTCTAAGAAGCTTTCTAAATTTTACTAAAGAGATTACCTGATAAAATAACTGAGAGTCTTTCCAAATTTTAGAATCAGGAAGTATTTTTCTTTAGGGAGCAGACTTTTCAGAATCATTGTTTGCTTTTTTCACCAGGATATTTATCCAACTAATTTAGTGATCATTCTAGTAACTTTGACTTGATGTAATTATTAGTTGTAGATATTTTATAATTGCCTTTTTCCTTATGCCCACTGTTAATAACTCATGATTCAAAACATAGCAAGTTTGTAAATATTCCTTCCAGAGACCATGTTAAGTAGTTTTCACATACTATTTAAATTAAGCCAATTAAACAAAGCTAATTTAATTATAATTCTGATATTTGGGTGAAGGAACTGAGACTTAATAAGATTAAGTAAATTTTCCAGAACTACATAAATGTGGATTTGAACATAAGCAGTGTGGATCCAAAGCCGCATGTTTTATTACTGGTATATAGCACCATCCATGGCCCTTGGTAATCCTAGTCCTTTTAAGCAAACACTTTGCATAGCAACTATTTTCATACTTATTCATCTTTTATCCTGTTTATTTTTAAACTACTTTTTCTAGAACTTTATTGAAATTTTACTTTAGTTGAGAGCTGTGATTTTTTATTTCTATTGCCTTAACACAAATTTTACCACAATAATTTTGTCCATGTTCCATATAGATAAATCATATTTATTCTTGATATCATTGTCTACTGGTAAGGATTTATTTCTTAAAAATGAAAATCCTATATTTATAGGCAGACACTTCCTGGCTTAATTCGGAATAGAGATAATATGGAAAGTATCCATGATCTTCAGTCCTATGCCCTTGGTCTCTTTCTCAGTTTTCATAAAAGAGTGTTTAACTTTATAGAGCCAGCATATCTGGTCAGGAACATGAGCAGATTTCAACCAACAAACAGCAAAGAAGAGCTGCACTCCAGGCTTTAGCCAGGGGGGATAATTTCAAACTTACAACCATTCAATGTTTATCAAAAGCTTAGTTCAAAGAAACAATATTTGTGGAGCATTGCCTGAAGGATGTAAAAATTCATGTGCTTTTCTGATTTCTATAAAATGTACCTCTGAGTTTCCCCAGACTTTGAAATTGGTATACCACATAGTCCCTATACTAGATATCCTTTGATTGAGTTATGTTTTTCTGAGATGTCACCACCCCATGCTGAGAAACCCTCTTAAGAAATAGTATTAAGAGGGAGATACCATGCTACAATCTCTCTGAGACTTGGATCTACATCACCGTGAAAGCAACCTCTCCACAGGAGAAGAAAAGCAACAAAAACTTGAAGTAAACAACAAAAAGTTTGAAATGTGACAGAATCAAAGACAGAAGACAAAACAGAGGAAAGTAAAATGCTCCAAGCACCTTACCAAAGGGACGGTGGCAGCGCCATCTTGGCTGGACCGTGCCAGCCGCTACCGGCATTGCGGCTTCCACAGGCTGCTGGCAGAGAAGCCAGAGACCTGTTGTAAGTTCAACTGCAGATCAGCAGAGATGAAAGCAAGCAACGGATCCTCCACACTCAAGAGACCAAACGGCAGCAGCAACAGCGACTGCAGTGGCGCCATATTGGCAGGACTTTACCAGCAGCTACCAGCATTGTGGCTTCCACACAAGACCAACAGAGACACCAGCAACCTGCTGTGAATGTAGCAACTGCAGAATAGCAGCAGTGAAAGCGAGCAGTGACTCACTCCATGCACAACACAGACCCAAACTGCTGCAGCGGCGGCGCCATCTTGGTCAGACCGTACCGGCGGCTACTGGCATCATGGCTTCTGCAGGCCATAAACAAAGAAGCCAGGGACCTCTTCTAAAACCAGCACTGTAGAGCATCAGCAACAAAAGCAAGCAGCAGTTCGATCCACACTCGGCAGAGCCCCAGAGCCTGGAGGTCAGACCAGAACCTGCAGCAGTGGCTGAGCCCTCCCCCCCCAGAGATTATGAGCAGTGCTCAATGAGACCGTAAGTCAATGAGCCACCTAAGGGGGAGACCACCCAGTGCAGCCAAAGGGACTCGTGGGGTCCGAGACTGTTCGGATTGCCCCAGCGGAGGTGGGAGTGGGGTCTGCTGTGGGATGCAGTAGACGCATGGATAAGCAGACAGTTTCTGGTGACATTTAGGTGGGACAGACTTTTAGCCCACAGGTCGCAGCACCCTTATAGAATCCCTGGGAATCGCTATAGGACTTACAGCTGTGGTACCTGGGGAAAATTGGACCAAACCAGCCCTCTCTGTGAAAAACTTGGAGTTCTGTGTTAGCACAGAATCAGGGCAAAGTGACACCTGCTGCTTCTGTAGGCAAAGAGAGACACAAGCCCGGGGACCCCTACTGGTGACTCCTACCATAGGTGTAGACAGAAAGAGACATAGGGACAGCCCAAGTGGAGACCGCGGAGACCCACGCTTGCAGTGAGAGGGGCAATAGTGGCACTGGTCGCTTGCACAGGTAGTGAGACACACCAGGCACATGTCCCAATCACTGAAGGAGACCAAGAATTGGGCCTGTAAATGGACATTATGCCAAGTAAGTGAGAATAACCATTCAGTAAAGGCTATTCACCTTTAAGGCTCACCTAGTAGCAACTATCTACCTCCAGGATAAGAAACCATAAAGGGAGAGGGATTAGACATAGGATACCTACAGAGTGAGAGAGAGAGAACTACCAAAAGCAACAAAGGTATACACATAAAAAACCTGACATCATGAAAAGGAAGAATAGCAAAGAAACAATGAGCATCCACAACCCCACAACAGAACCCACCAACACAGAATTGCAAAGATTGCCAGAAGGACAATTCATAACTTCAATAGAGGAAATGATAGTGGACTTCCGAAAAGAATTCAGAGAAAGCCTGAAAGGAATGAAGGATCAAATAAGCAAATAATCCGACAACCTGAACAGGAATCAAAAAGAAGCTCTGAAGAAAGTGAAGGATACAATAATTGAAATGAAGGCATCAGTAAAAACTAACAAAAATAGACTAGCTGGGCTTGGTGGCGCACGCTTATAATCCCAGTACTTTGGGAGGCAGAGACCGGAGGATACAGGTTCGTGCCCAGCCTCAGCTCTCTATCTCTCCCCCTGTCTCTCTCTCTCTCTCTCTATCTAGTGAGGCCTTCCGCAACTTCGTGAGACCCGGTTTCAAAATAAAGTATAAAAAATAGGGCGAGGGGTGTAGCGCGGAGGTAGAATGCCCCTGGGTTCAATCCCCAGTACCGCAAAAAAAAAATAGACTAGACCGCATGGAAAACAGAATCTCACTCTTAAAACATGACCACTCCAAAAATGAACACATAGTATATAAATTAGAAAGAACAATTCGACAGCATGAATTGGACATTGAAGAGCTCTCAGCCACTCTTAAAAGAGCAAACATAAGAATGATAGGCATAGAGGAGGGATTAGAAGCTGAAACTAAAGGAATCAATAATCTATTCAGAGAAGTAATATTAGAAAATTTTCCAAACATAAAAAGAGAGGTTGATTCACAGGTACAGGAAACATATAGAACCCCCAATAGACAGGATCAGAGAAGAGGTTCACCACGCCACATAATAATCAAACTGACTAATGAAGAGGCCAAGGCTGGAATCTTAAAGGCAGCAAGAGTAAAAGAGCAAGTAACATTCAGAGGCAAACCAATAAGAATCACTCCCAACCTTCCAAACCAAGTCATGAAAGCCAGGAAGGCCTGGAGTGACATATTCCAAACTCTGAAACAAAACAACTTCCAACCAAGATTTGTCTACCCAGCAAAGATATCTATCAATGATGGAGAAATAAAAACCTTCCATGACAAACAGAAGCTGAAAGACTTTATGTCCTCCAAACCAGCGCTACAGAAAATGCTCAAAGAGATTAATGACAAAGAAGAAATAATAAGGAAACACCAGAACCAGAGAAACAGTGATTTCCATCAAACAAACAACTAGGCAAATAACAAACACTACCTCAAACAGAAATTAAAATTCAAAATGTTAGGAATGAAAACCCATCTCTCCATAATCATGCAGAATATAAATGGCCTCAACTCCCCAATCAAAAGACATAAGGTGGCAAAATGGATTAAAAATCACAATCCATGCATATGCTGCCTGAAAGAAACACACCTTACAAGTAAAGATACACACAAACTAAAGGTGAAGGGGTAGAGCAAGGTAATCCACGCTAACGGAATTCTTCAAACCTAAACTTATCAGAAGAGACAAAGAAGGTCATTTCTTACTGGTAAAAGGAACAATCCAGCAAGAGGATATAACAATAGCCAACATTTATGCCCCAAACATAGGTGTAACCACTTTCATAAAAGAAACTCTTCATGACATTAAATCACACATACATCCCAATACAATAATATTGGGAGACTTCAACAAATCTCTCACACCACTAGATCGATCTTCAAGGCAAAAGGTCAGTAAAGATGCCTCAGACCTAAGGAACACCATAAACCAAGTGGACCTAGTAGACACACACAGAATACTCCACCCAACTACATACAGCTTTATCACATTTTTTTCAGCTGCTCATGGAACTTTCTCTAAAATAAACCATATCCTAGGCCAC
>PVJS01040452.1:0-18435 GCA_004027185.1 Glis glis
CCCCCGGCCCGGCGCGGTGGTAGGGCCCGCGCACGTCACCCATTGTTTACAAATCAACCCGAGCCGGCCGGATTCCGGCTCCCGCGGCTGCAGGCGCGCGGCGCGACTGCCCGGCCGGCCCGGCTTCCGCGACCCCCGGCCCCGGCCCGCGCCCGCCCGCCCGCCCCGCCGCCGCCCCCGCCCCCGCGGGCAGCCGAGCCGCCAGCGACGCCCGCAGAGCTCCGGGTGCCCGGGCGGGGGGCCATGCCGTGCCGGAGGGAGGAGGAAGAGGAAGCCGGCGAGGAAGCGGAGGGGGAGGAGGAGGAGGAGGAGGACAGCTTCCTCCTGCTGGAGCAGTCGGTGACGCTGGGCGGCTCGGGCGAGGTGGACCGGCTGGTGGCCCAGATCGGCGAGACGCTGCAGCTGGACGCGGCGCACGACAGCCCGGCCTCCCCTCGCGCGCCCCCGGGGCCGCCGCTGCAGCCCCCGCGGGCCCCGGCGGCGCTGCCGGCAGACAAGGCCCGGCCCCCGGCGGTGTCGCTGCTGCCGCCGCCCGCGTCGGCCGAAGCCGGCGGCCCGGCGCCCCCGGGGGCCCTGCGCTGCGCCGTGGGGGAGCGCGGCCGCGTGCGTGGCCGGGCTGCGCCCTACTGCGTGGCCGAGCTCGCCGCAGGCCCCAGCGCGCTGCCCGGGCCGTGCCGACGAGGGTGGCTCCGGGGCGCTGTCGCCTCCCGGCGCCTGCAACAGCGACGGTGGACCCAAGCTGGGACTCGCACCGGCGATGACGACCCGCACCGGCTCCTGCAGCAGCTCGTGCTCTCGGGAAACCTCATCAAGGAGGCGGTGCGCAGGCTCCAGCGAGCGGTCGCCGCCGTGGCAGCCACCAGCCCCGCGGGTGCCCCTGGGCCCGGGGGCGGCCGCAGCGGACCGGACCCTGTCGCCCTGCAGACCTCGGGCGCCTTGCTCTGACCCAGGCTCTCTGAAGGAGGAAGGGACACCACTGCTCAGATCCAAGAGCGTCCTGTCCCCATGAACCCTGAGCTGAAGCCGCTGTCCCCAACGTGGTGGCGACGGCCTCGGCTGCGGGGAGGCGCTTGAAGAGACCTCCAGCCGAGAGGTTACCAGCCCCGATGAGAAAACTTAGAGCATGGAGAAATGCGCAGGCCAGGGTGCGCCCGTCTCGCATGAGAATTTCCCCGGCCACCCAGGGCCAAGGACCTAGAAAAACTGGGGGAACTATGGCAGCTACTTGCATTGATTTGTACCTGACTTAGCCCTTGGGGGCCTCGTGTGCTTGGATTGTTTAAAGACAGGGCTCGGAGGGGCGGGAATCGCGAGGGCTTTCTAACAATACTTGAAAACTAGTGATACACATACATTTTTCCCGTTATTTTATGGTGGAGGAGCTTACTGAAAATGGTGCTATAATTGCTGTGCAAAGAAATTCTGGATTGAAGAAGAATGTACAATCTTGGCACTGGGTCGGTCGGCATTGCCCTATTTCTCCCACTTAATTGGTGGCTGGTGGAGGTGGGAGACGGGAACTCCACTTAGGGAACTGGAGAGAGGTGGAGAATTTCAAAGGTTGGGAGAGTTGAATTTGACTGTGGACTTTTAAATGACTTGACCTTGCCACTCGTGGTTGAAGGTCACTTTGCTGTAAGTGAGAGGCTGTGGGATTCCTGGGAGAGCTAACTCACCCCGGGTGTCTTTTCTTTCTCTTTCTCCAAGAAAAGCCCTGTCTGCTTCGCCACCGCTTGGAGTCTCCCGAGGACGCACAGGCTTAGAGAGCGACGTGTGGGGAGAGTTAGTTGCTTTTTCTGTGCTTTGCTCTTTCCAGAACTCCTCCTCTTGCAAGGCCACTCATTCTTGGCCATGCCACTGGCTTTCTCAGAAACAGTCATAAACAATCTCCTGTCCTCCCAGCCGACCTTTCTTATCCCTCCCTTTCTATGGGGTTGGATGAGAGCCCTGGACAATTTTCTGCTGTGTTCTGGCCTTCTGGAGTGGTGGGCCTGAGCCTCTCTGCCTGTTCCTCACCCACACGGTTTCTTTCTCCTGCCTGCCAGCTCTTTGTGAGTGACTGGAAACGTTTTTGTTTTTTTTTAATGTGATTCTCCTCTGGGAGAAAACGCTGGCTTTGCCCTTGTGAAACTTGACGGCGCTTTAGTAAGGTGCCACCCCCAACTTTAAGGTAGCTATAAAACAATTTTTTTAAAGATTCAATGGCTTGTTCATCCTCCAGATGTAGCTATTGACGTACACTTCGCAACGGAGTGTCTGAAATTGTGGTGGTCCTGATTTATAGGATTTCTTAAAATGTCTGCTAAATAAATTTGGTTTTTGTTTTGGAGCATGGTTTGGCTTTTTGGTGGAAGATGGGGGAGGGAAAGAAAAGCACCCAGGGCATTGGGGCAACTAGGGAGACCTGGGGACAGGGTT
Source organism: Glis glis (assembly GCA_004027185.1). NCBI lineage: Eukaryota > Metazoa > Chordata > Mammalia > Rodentia > Gliridae > Glis > Glis glis. The sequence goes on from PVJS01040452.1 coordinate 2,419, forward strand.
AGGGCCAGTGCCGCTCACCAGTGAATCCTTGTAAAGCTCCAGCACTAAAGTGCTCCTGGTTGGGGTTGCACACAATCAGAAAATTAAGTCCAGGTTTTTAGGAGCTGCTCTGTGGGGTCCCATTCCTTTTGTGGGAAAGAAAAGATATTCCAGAAATATTGTCTGGGCTGGAGGGCAAAGAGACGCGGTGACTGGAGGGAGGTGGGTTTTCTCAGGACTTTTGAGGTGAATGAGGGGAGCACACAGGCAGAGCCAGCCTGTTTTCTCCTTTGAGACTGACTGGCCTGGGGAATGGAAAACGGTTTTACAGTGATTTATTTGGTAGTTGTAAAATGGCTTGGATTGAGTAGGCAAGGACTGGATTTAACCTCAGGAGGTGGTCCCCCCTTCCTCCTCCCCTCAGCCCCATATCCCTAGGGCATTGAACCCTTGTGGAGCCTCTTCCTACTTCCTGCCTTGCCTTTTCAAGGAAAGTTTCCTTGGTACAGCCCTAATCAGCCCCCTGGGGGACCTCTCCTCCACACCCCATCCACCCCTGTGCCCTGCTCACAGCTGTTAGTGCTCAGTGACTGGGGCTTACCTCAGCCCTGCTGTTCACCAGCTGTGTCATGGGAAGTCACTGCTGTGAGCTTCCCCCTTGTCTTATTTATGAAACAGTAATGCTTAGTAAGGTAGTTGGGCATAGGGCTGGGGGCGTAGCACAGAGGTAGAATACCCCTGTGTTCAATCCCCGGTACCGCAAAAAAAAAAAAAAAAAAAGTAAGGTAGTTGGGCCAGGCATGGTGGTGTACTGTAATCTCAGTACTTGGGAGGCAGAAACAGAAGGATCACAGGAGGGTCTCAGCAATTTAGTGAGACCCTGTTTCAAAGTAATAAATAGCTACACCCCTACCTCTGAGCTAGGGGTGTAGCTCAGAGGTAGAATGCCGGTGTTCAATTCCCAGTACCAAATAATAATGTAGTTGGGAGGGTTAAATGAGGGCCCGAGGTGTCTGGGAGACTTAAGTGCTTAAGACATAACTGCTAATTCTTGGCACTACCACATGGCTTCATGTGCCAGGAGGGTAGGCACTATTTTTCCACTTTATAGATAAAGACTGTGAGGCCCAGGAAGTTAAGTAATTTGCTTAAAGTTACCACTCTTTCAGTGGTGGAGCTTGGATTTGAACCTGGGCAGTCTGGCTCTAGGATTTCCTGCTTTTCTCAATCAGGTCTTTGTGCCATACTGTATGTACCACCTACAGGAGACTTTATTTCTATTTATTTATTGGTACTAGGGATTGAACCCAGAAGCATTCTTCCTCCAAGCCCCACCCTTTTCTATTTTATTTTTTTGTGGTACTGGGATTGAACCCATGGACATTCTACCTCTAAGCTATACCCCCCAGCCCTATTTTATTTTTATTTTGAAACAGGATCTTGCTAGGTTGGTGAGAGTCTCACTACTGGCTGAAGCTGTCCTTGAATCTGTGATCCTCCTGTCTCAGCCTCCCAAGTACTGGGATTACAGGTGAGCACCACCATGCCTGGTTCTATTTTTAATTTTTGAAACGGGCTTGCTAAATTGCTGAGGCTGGCCTCCAATCTGCCATCCTCCTGTGTGAGCCTCCCAAGTACTGGGATTACAGGTGTGCACTACCATACCCAGCCTACAAGAGACATTCTTAACACCATTTTCTCCCTTGTTGGATTTACTGGAGTTCTTCAGGCATCCCACAAACCTTGACCCACTTCAATGCAATAGCATCCCGATTTTCAAGCGTTTCTGGTACATCAGCCACATACCTTCATGGTGCTGGGGATCTGGAAAGAAGCAGGGATGAGACATCCTGGTGGAACCCACAGTAGATCTGGGGCCTGAGACCTTCACATAAGGGAGTAGGAGTTGTATAAGAAAGGCACAGGTAACAAATGGCAAGTGGCTGCTTCCTTTAAAACCACAGGTCTAGCCAAGCGTGGTGGCACATACCTGCAGTCCAATACTTGGGAGGCTGAGACTGGAGGATCGCAGGTTTCCATGCTAACACATGCTGATTTAGTGAGACCTTCAGCAACTTAGCAAGAGATCCTATTTCAAACTAAAAAATAAAAGGGTCGGGCGTGGTGTTGCACGCTTGTAATCCAGTACTTTGGGAGGCGTACTTTGGGAGGCGGAGACCGGAGGATCTGGGTTCCTGGCCAGCCTCAGCTCTCTGTCTCTGTCTCTCTCTCTCTCTACCTAGTGAGGCCCTCCGCAACTTCGTGAGACCCAGTTTCAAAATAAAGCATAAAAAAATAGGGCTGGGAGTGTAGCGCGGAGGTAGAACACCCCTGGGTTTAATCCCCGGTACGGCAAAATAAATAAATAAATAAAAATAAAAAAATAAAAAGGGCATTGGGGGTGTAGCAATCCCTAGTTATTAAAAAAAAAAAAAGCCACAGGTCCTCTGTAAGATGAGGACAGAACCAAGACAGAGAGGTCTCTACCTGTGCAGATATCCTGGGCATCTGCAGCCCAGCCAGAATAGTTCAGGAATAACATGGGAATGGTGACTGCAGCCAAGGAGAAAAGGTCTAGAGAACCCAAGAAGCCAGGTAGAGGAGGAAAGAGAACTGAATGCTGGCAGGGCAGGCATCCTGGAGGGCACCTTTTACAAGACAGTGGTGGTTGGGCAGGATCTGAACTCAGGCTCATAAATTGATCTTCACTGATCCTCTTGCCTCCTGTCTGAGTCTACCCACATTCCTTTTCTTGGGGGGGGGGTGAGGATGAAACATTTTAATCTATCTGATCACACAGAGCACTCACAGCTCCAGGTTTCCCTCCAGGTTCTAAGGAAGTTCTGGAATAACTAGATTTGCTAGTCTGACCCCCACCAATGGCAGGAAGGGAAGTGAATAGGAAAAGCATGGTCATTTGTAGATCCAGGCCTGAGCATATACCTCATGTAATCCACAGATTCCTCAGGTTGAAACCACAAACCCATCTTCTGTGTACTCCATAGAATTACTGCCCCGAATAATGTTACTGCCATCGTGGATGCAACACTGGCCCTAACTACATTTTCTTTCTTTGTGGTATTGGGGATTGAATTCAGGGATGTTCTACTGCTGAGCTACATCCCCAGTCCTATTTTATTTTTTATTTTGAAACAGAGTCACATTAAGTTGCTAGGGCCTTGCTGAGTTGCTGAAGTTGGTCTTGAACCTGTGATCCTTCTGTCTCAGCTTCCAAGTACTGGAATTCCAGGTGTGCACCATCATGCCTGGCCCCTGAGAACATATCACCATGCCAGCTAAGAATGGACAGGACTGCGCCAGGCGTGGTGGCACATGCTTGTAATCCCAGTACTTTGGGAGGCGGAGACTGGAGGATCCGGGTTTGCGGCCAGCCTCAGCGTGCTCACGCGCACGCTCACGCTCTCTCTCTCTCCTTTCTCTCTCTCTCTCTCTTTCTCTCTCTCTCTCTCTCTATCTATCTAGTGAGGCCCTCTGCAACTTCATGAGACCCAGTTTCAAAATAAAGCATAAAAAAATAGGGCCGGGGGCGTAGCGCGGAGGTAGAATGCCCCTCAACCCCCGGTACCGCAAAAAAAAAAAAAAAGAATGGACAGGACTGCAGGTCGAGGTAGTGTTCCTTGAGAAAGTCCTCAGAAGGCTGCATGTATTTCAAACTAACAAGGTGAAGCTGAGCGTGGTGGCACACACTTGTAACCCCAGTTCTTGGGAGGCTGAGACAAGAGGATCGCAGGTTTGAGGACAGCCTCAGCAATGTAGGTAGACTCTCAGCAACCTAGTGAGACCCTGTTTCAAAAGAAAAAATTTTTAAAAAAGGGTTGGGAGTGTAGCTCAGAGGTAGAATGCCCCTGAGTTCAATACCTAGTACCGCGCATGCATGCGTACACACACACACACACACACACACACACACACACACATACACACATACACACACACACTTTTTTTTTTGTGGTACCGGGGATTGAACCCAGGGGCGTTCTACCTCCGTGCTACACCCCCGGCCCTATTTTTTATACTTTATTTTGAAACCGGGTCTCATGAAGTTGCAGAGGGCCTCACTAAGTAGAGAGAGAGAGAGAGCTGAGGCTGGCCGCGAACCCGGATCCTCCGGTCTCCGCCTCCCAAAGTACTGGGATTACAAGCGTGTGCCACCACGCCCTGCTCAACCCACATTTCTTTCCACACACTCCCAGCCCCTGCCCCTGATCCATCCATTTGCAAGAGCAGTAGAACGCCTAGTCCTAGCCCTGGGCCTGGGAAGGGTGCCTGTGTCTAGGAGGCAGAGACCATTTCCAAGGTGTTGCAGCTTGGAATAGCACATTTGTAGTGCTCAGCCCACGAAGACCATGGCTGGGATATCCCTAACTCCTTGGATGGGCACCAAACTGGGGTGTGGGTGAGGGCAGAGTTGAGACAATTTCTTCTTCTCCTTTTCCTCCTCCTCCTCCGTCTTTTTTTGTGGTCCTGAGGATTGAACCTAGAGGCATTCTACCTCTGAGCTACATCCCTACCCCCAGCTCTATTTTATTTTTTTATTTGGAAACAGGATCTCGCTAAGTTGCTGAGGCTGGCTGTGAACCTGTGATCCTCCCATCTCAGCTTCCCAAGTACTGGGATTACAGGTGTGTGCCACCATGCCTGGCTTAATTCCATCTTCTGAAGGGGCCAGTGTCTAAATTCCCTGATAACATTCTGTAAGTGTCAAGTCCAAAAGGACCAGAGTGACTGGGAAGTGGTGAGGAGGAGCTGTGTGTGTGGTGGGGTGGATATTGGCGGGGAGGTTGGTTAGGAGATTCCTGTGGGAAGTCAGAAGGAAAGTCGCCTGGTGTCTCGTAAATGACTAGGAGTTGGAGGGAGATCAGGGCAGACAATGAAGAATTGACAGTTAAAGCTAAGAGGGGCGGATAGAGCCTGGGAGATGCTGGCGGGTGGGCAGTAATCAAAACAACACTAGCTAAGGTACTTAGTGCTTCCCAGGTGCCAGGCTCTGTCCCAAGTACTTTACAAAGAGCAGCTCATCAAATCTCTGGAAGGAAAAAAAGAGAATTCACAAAAGGAGCAGACAGAAAATAAGAGAAGAACCAAGGGAAGCTGGGTGAACTGTGGGTTGGGGGGAGGTATGTGAGCACGCCTACATGTGTGCACATGTGTGCGCACACACAAACACAGCTGTGTCTGTGTTATCTCTCTGTATATCCCCAGGGGTCCGGCTGCAGAGGTCCAGGGCATATGGAATCAGATCTTGTTCGGTGACTTTCATTGTCTTTTTTGAACACTGAAGTCAATTTAGCTTCCCTTTATCAGCACCATTAAGCAGAGCTGCATCGGGTCCCTCCCGACCTCAGCCCAGCTGGACAAGAGTACTATTGAGGTGCATCTGGAGAAAGGGGTTGGTGACTTCAGTGGGGGAGATTTTCAGGAAAACTGAGGGATCTATTTGTCACCAATACAAGGCTGTGATATCTAATTTGGACGGTTAAAACAGAAGCAGGCAAATGGCAGGGCAAAGGTGACAATGTGATAACCAGCTTGGGCTCTTTAACCGACCCAAATCAATAAGTGAAATAAACTGCGGACCAGCCTCCCAACTGGGGGTTGTGAATTTTACCTCCTGTGAATCAGTTAACAATTGACAAGGGGAAGCAGTTAATAAACGCCTGGGTATCGGTTTTAGTTTTCATTCAGTTGTAGCATCAGCCACGGAGAATCCATTCACACGAAACCAACGGAAACACATGCAGCCATCCCAGGAATGAAGGGTTGCGTAAGGTAGCTTCAACTGACAATCTGTCAGGTCCTGGGCCTTGCTAGGGTAGGACAGTTTGTGATACAGGGTATTGTCATGACACCTAGCCCCCCTGAGCACTATTCTTCAAATGTTCCTAGATGGAGGACTCCATCCCTTCCCAGGAGCCTGGTCCTTTAGAGCATCTTCCCTTTAATTTCTCCCTTCCTATCCTCCATCTGCATTTGGACAAACACAGGTGTCTCCTAATTGAGTAAATCCTTCCCTTGGCTGTATTCCCTTTTTATTTATTTTGTGGTGTTGGGAATTGAACCCAGGGGCATTCTACCTCCAAGCTACATGCCCCCCCCGCCCTATTTTTCTTTTTTTTCTTTCTTTTTTTTTTGGTATTGGGGATTGAACCAAGGGGCGTTCTACCTCTGAGCCACACCCCCAGCCCTATTTTGTTTTTATTTTGAAACAGGGTCTCACTATTAAGTTGCTGAGAGCCTGGCTAAGTAGCTGAGACTGGCCTTGAATCTGTGATCCTCCTGTCTCAGCTTTCCAAGTATTAGGATTACAGGCATGTACCACCATGCCCAGCTTTCTCAGACCTATTTTATTTTTTATTTTGAAGCAGGGTCTTGCTAAGTTGCTGAGGGTCTCCTCCCTAAGTTGCTGAGGCTGGCCTCAAAACTGTGATCCTCCTCTGTCAGCCTCCCAAGTACTGGGACTACGGGCGTGCACTACCAGGCCTGCCTTCTGCTTTCCCTTTTTAGTATTTTCTTCAGATTTCTAGGCATTTCAACTCATCATCTCTGTCCAGAGCACCCCACTCCCTTAGCCTCTGCCACTCTGTTGAAATTGCCCCATTTGTTTGCTCTGCAAATATTTACTGAATGCCAATACCCAGGTGCTGTTACTAAATGCAGCTATGTTTCAGGTAGTGGCCTTAGCATTTTCACTAGCATTAGCTCATTTAATCCTCACAACAACCCTAGGAGGCAGAGACTTTCATTATTATGGGCCTTATGAGGCCTGTGAGGTTAGAGAGGTGAAGAAAACTGCCCAAGGTCACAGGAAGGAGCTTTAAAGTAAGGAGGCAGGCAGTCTTGTTCCAGAGCCCACACTGCACTGTTCTGTACTGTACTGAGGCCTGTGGGTTTTCTTTTCAAAATTTCTCTCTGAGCTGGGCGTGGTGAGACTCTCATCAACCTAGTGAAACCCTGTTTCAAAAAAAAAAAATAGGACTGGGAATATAACTCAGAGGTAGAATGCTCCTGGATTCAATCCCCAGTACCTTAAAAAAAGAAATGTCTCTCTGGTCTTTTTCTCCCCCCACCCCCTTCCCTTTATCGCCTGGTGCTGGATGTTGTAACAGTCAGCTCCGGATCTGCCTGACCATAAATGTTTCCCTCAGTCCAGTCCATTCTCCACGCCGTGGGGCCTGACAATCTGCCTAAAACATCCTCTTCATCTTGTCATTCCTCTGCCATCAAAGAATATATAATCTCTTGGGGAAGCAGACACACACATATGAGCCCCTGAGATAACTTTATAATGACAGTAAATAACATGAAGAGGGAGATCAAAATGAACTCCAAGGTCACTTCCTGCGAAGAAACTGGCAAGGTTTTCTCAGTACATATTATGTACAGGAGTGGACAGGGTCGGTGAGCCGAACTTCTGCTGAGCATGGAAGTTGAATTAGAAGGGCATGGGTTTTCTAATAGGAAAGTGGGGGGGTCTTAGCCAAGCAAGGTGGCGGCTGCCTATAATCCCAGTACTTGGGAGACAAACAGGAGGATCGTGGGTTCATGGCCAGCAATTTAGCTAGCCCTCAGTAACTTAGCAAGACCCTGTTTTGAAATAAAAAATAGAACTGGGGGTGCAGCTAGGAGGTAGAACACCCCTGGGTTCAATCCCTAGTGCCAAAACAAATAACAGGAAATAACAAGGGGGTCTTAGGAGCTATAGCCCCAAGCTGTCCTTGCTGCACACCCTACCCTTTGTGATATTCTTGCTGCCCCTATTCCCTGAGCTTTCCCGCTTGGCTTAAAGATGATCAGCACCCTTTTCCCGTTGAGCCTCTTCTGGAATGAGTATTTCCTCTCTCTAGGCTTCCTTTAACACCTACCTGTGCAGTTGAGGTGTACTATCAAGACGCTGGTCTGACCTTCAGAAGAAACAGGTTTGTGCCTTTTGTGTGTGTGTGTGTTTGTGTGCGCACGCGCGTGGTACTGGGATTGAACCCAGGGGCATTCTACCTCCTACTAGGTTGCTGAGGCTGGTCTCGAACCTGAGATCTTTCTGTCTCAGCCTCCCAAGTACTGGGATTACAAACATGTGCCACCACATTCGGCTAGGTTTGTGCCTTTTAAGAAACAGATTAGGGTTGGTTGAGGTGGTGCATACCTGTAATTCTAGCTACTCAGGAGGCTGAGGCAGGAGGATCAAAAGTTTAAGGACAGCCTGGGAAACATAGTGAGACCCTGTCTCAAAAAAAAAAAAAAGCGGGGTTTGGTGGCATATACCTGTAATCCCAGTACTTGGGAGGCTGAGACAGGAAGATCTCAGCTCGAGACCAGCCTCAGCAACCTAGTGAGACCCTGTTTCAAAACAAAAAATAAAAAATGGCTGGAGATGTAGCTCGTAGGTAGAATGTCCCTGGGTTCAATCCCCAGTACTACCAAATTAATTAATTAATTTAAAGGGCTGGGGATTTATCTCAGTGGTAGAGTGTCTGTGGGTTCAGTTCCCCATACAGAAAAACAAAAACCAAATTAGGGCTTGGAGTGTAGCTTAGTGGTAGAATGTTTTCATAGTATGTGGTAGGCCCTGGGTTCAAACCTCAGCTCTAAAAAGAAAAAAGAAAAACAAAACAAAACAGATTGAGGACAACACTAAGAGGCAGGACTACCTGCCTTCCTTCTTTCGCAGTACTGAGGGTTAGACCCACGGCCTTCCTTGTACATGCTAGGCAAGCACTCTACCACTGAGCTACATCCCCAGCAAGAGGGAGGTTTTTTATTTATTTATTTTTAACAAGACTCAAAGACTCCAAATAGTGACCTTAATGCAAGAGCTTTAGGAAGCTGGGTGTGGTGGCCCATGCTTGTAATCCCAGTATTTGGGAGGCTAAAACAGGAGGATCCAGGTTAGCGGCCATCCTCAGCAACTTAGTGAGGCCCTCCGCAACTTAGTGAGACCCTGCTTCAAAATAAAAAATAAAATAGGGCTGGGGGTATAGCTTGGAGGTAGAATGCCCCTGGGTTCAATCCCCAGTACCAAAAAAAAAAGAGCTTTAAGAATGATGTTTTTTTATTATTTTATATCTAACTAATAGCAACTATTAATTAGGTAATACAACATCTAATCTTCACACAATTCTAAGGCTCTATGCTTGTCCCATTTTGCAGATGAGTTCACTGAGATTATTGAGTTTAGGGACCCTGTTCCAAATCGCACCCTTAGCGATGGCGAGCTGCCTGCAGAACCAGCGCTCTTGTCTTATGTCTTCTGGGAAAACACTGTTGTGGGCAGGTCATTTGTTCTCCCTTCAGTTATGGATGGAAACGCTGCAGGAGAGAGTTTTTCTCCTTTGCCTGCACCAGCTTTCACGGTGTTCAAATGGAGTGCACCTTCAAGTGGAAACCTCTCTGGGCTTCTATCTCTAAATGAGGCAGTAGCACTAGACTGCCAGAGCCTGAGCTCTCCCGGGGCTGACATTCTGTGATTACTGAGCATTGGTGGAAGAGGGGGGAGCTAATTGAGTGAGTTAGTAATTTGGTTGCCAAGGTAACTCTTTCCTGATTGGAAGGAAGGGATCACAGGGTTCAACACAGACTTTGCTGGATAGGAAAGTGGTGTCTGATCTCCGCTCCATGTTTCTGCTTCTGAGCTGGAAAAAGAAAGAGGGGGGAGAACAAAAATTGAATCCAAATATTATAGCATTTATGCCTGATTTAGAATGAAATCTTGGGATGGCAGAATCTGGAGTTCTCTATAAGGTGTGGCATTCTTTTCTCCAAATCACTTGTCAATTGATCCATTTCAGTTTTTTAAGTTCTTTTCATTTCGTTCATAGCTTTGGTCTTTTATCTCACCCAGGCTATTTTCTGTGGCCTGCTATCTTCATGGGATGCTGAACATTTTGTAAGAAAATGGTCATGGCACACCTGGCATTTCCTAGCTTAGTCTAGGTACCTGGGGCAAAGTTTTCCAAGGTTCCAATGGCAGGGCTACTAATCTGGGCGACTACAAGGGTGTCATTCACATTGTAGTATATGTTCAAAGTTGTGGAAGTGAACAATGTTGAATCCTGTAAGATGGTGTTGAGCTATTGGAAAGGAACCCGAACTGGGAGTCCATAGACCTGGGTCCAGACTCTGCTAGACCTCTGACTTCATAAGTGACTTTGGTAGGTCACTCTGCCCTGCCCACTTCCCTAGATTATTATTATTATTATTTTTTGTGGTACTGGGGATTGAACCCAGGGGCGTTTTACCTCCGAGCTACACCCCCAGCCCTATTTTTTTATACTTTATTTTGAAACCAGGTCTCACGAAGTTGCAGAGGGCCTCACTAAGTAGCTGAGGCTGGCCGTGAACCCGGATCCTCCGGTCTCCGCCTCCCAAGTACTGGGATTACAAGCATGCGCCACCACGCCCGGCCAGCCCTGGATTATTTTTGCTTCTATAAAATGATCTAATATGGTCGGGTGTGCAGCTCAGTGGTAGAGTGCAAGCTTAGCATTCTTGAAGTCCTGTGCTCAGTACCTGGCATGCGCGCGCACACACACACACACACACGCCTAATATTGAAAGATTATTATTAATATTTTTTGCGGTACTGGAGATTAAACCCACGGCATTCTACCTCCAAGCTACACCCCCAGCCCTATTTTTTATTCTTTATTTTGAAACTGGGTTTCACTAAATTGTGGAGGGCCTCACTAAGTAGCTGAGGCTGGCTGTAAACCTGCAATCCTCCTGTCTCAGCCTCCTAAATACTGGGATTACAAGTGTGTGCCACCACATCCGGCTTTGAAAGATTATTTAAGTAAATCCTGACATTCCAAAAACTATTTTGGGGTAAATAGTAAAACCTGGCAGGAATTTTTATTTTTTTTTTTTTGTGGTACTAGGGATTGAACCCAGAGGCATTCTACCTCTGAGCTATACCCCCAGCCCCATTTAAAAAAAAAAAAACTTTTTGTTTTGAAACAGAGTCTCGATAGGTTTCTGAGAGTTTCAGCTAAATTACTGAGGCTGGCCTTGAACCTGTGGTCCTCCTGTCTCAGCCTCCCAAGTACTGGGATTGCAGGAGTGCGGTACCACACCTGACAGAAATTTTTATTTTTTCTTGTGGTATTAGAGATTGGACCCAGGGGCATTCTCATTTTGAGACCCCAAGCCTGCCTTATTTATTTATTTTGTGGTACTTAGGATTGAACCCAGGGGTATTCTACCTCTGAGATACACCCCCAGCCCTATTTTATTTTATTTTATTTTTTTGCGGTACCGGGGATTGAACCCAGGGGCGTTCTACCTCCGCGCTACACCCCCGGCCCTATTTTTTTATACTTTATTTTGAAACTGGATCTCACGAAGCTGTGGAGGGCCTCACTAGGTAGAGAGAGAGAAAGAGACAGGGAGAGAGAGAGAGAGAGAGAGAGAGGGAGAGACCTGAGGCTGGCCACGAACCCGGATCCTACAGTCTCTGCCTCCCAAAGTACTGGGATTACAAGCGTGCGCCACCCCGCCTGGCTTTTATTTTTATTTTGAAACAGGGTCTCACTAGGTTGATGAGTCTCACTACTTGCTGAGGCTGTCCTTGAACCTGCGATCCTCCTGTCTTAGTCTGCCAAGTACTGGGATTACAGACATGTGCCACTGTGCCCAGCAGGAATTTTTGAAGAGATGGACAGCTATAGGATTCTAGTGTACTTCCAAGTGCCTCCTACATAGGAGGTATTAGTTTTCTCCCGTTTTCCTTTTTCAAGGAGAGGACTGTATTACATGAGCCTTCAGGTCGAGTCTGACCTTAGCATTCTACAAGCTAGCATTGTCAATGCAGCATATTGAATGGTAACCAGTGTGAGACTGAGAGAAAACCCTGGATTGCTTCTAAGATCCTTGACCTCAGCTGGGTGAGATGGCCCACACCTATAATTCTAGTACTTGGGAGGCTGAGACAAGAGGATTGTAGGTTGGAGGCCAGCCTCAGCAATTTAGCAAGACCCTTCGCAACTTAGTGAGACCCTGTTTCAAAATAAAAAGCAAAAAGAGATGGGGGTGTAGCTCAGAGGTAGAATGCTTTTGGGTTGAGCCCGGGCGTGGTGGTGCACGCTTGTAACCCTAGTACTTGGGAGGCAGAGACCGGAGGATCCGGGTTCAGCTAGTTAGTGAGGCCTTCCACAACTTCTTGAGACCGGGGTGTAGCTCGGAGGTAGAACGCCCCTCCGGTACCACAAAAAAAAAAAAAAAGAATGCTTTTGGGTTCAACCTCCAGTACCAAAACAAACAAACAAACAAACAAACAAACAAACAAACAAACACCCTTGACCTCTGTCTGGGCTGAGAGCCTCAGGGCTGCTCCCATGCTAGGGGAAGTCAGCCCTGACCAGCTTCCCACATGCTCAGAGCCGGAGGGGGCAGCCCACTGCACTGTTGGAAGCCCCTTCCTCAGCTTGTTTCAGCCTCCATAATGACCCTCCCTTGCTGGGTAGCACCAGACAGAGCTGCCCCCAGCCCTTTCTGGGCAGGTCGTGGGAATGACTGGCTTGGGGCCCTGGAGGCACTCCTTCCTCAGAGACCATCGGCGTCTACATCTTTGATAGAATGGGACTGAGTTAAAAGGGGAGCTAGGCAATCAGGAATCAAACTCAAAGATTGCTCACTACAGAAAGCAGTTTTGAGATCACCACTCACCCTGTTTTATGAGCAACTGAGGATCCAGTCCCTTGGCCACTTAGGGCCAGTGGTGGGGAGGAAGAGGAAGGGTTAGAGTTGCTGTTCATCTCCATACATACTAGTCAGTCACCATGTACCCTTTATCTCACTATCCCTGCTGCACGGACCAGGAAACCGAGCCCACAGAGGTTGAGCAACTTGGCTAAGCTTCCCTCCCCACTTAATAAGTGGACTTAAACACGCTCACCCAGCCTAGCACCTTCCTTGAAGAAACAGACTAAAGTAACAGAACCGGAGGGGTAGAGAAGGGTTGTGTCACTGCAGAGACAGAATGGTAGTAAATGTGCCCAGGGCAAAGAGGGAGGAGTCCTTGAATGAGCTCCCAGCCAGTTTTCCCAATAGTACCTTTAATCGCCAGGGTAGAAAGAAAAGTGATGAGCCTCCAGGCTGCAGCAATGTGGAGCTGATGTCCTTGCTAACAGAGGCAGCTTCGTAACACATAGTCCTCCCTGACTAGTAACCCAAAGGTGCTGAGGTTTTGGCGAATGGGATTGGTCCAAAGCCTGACCTCACTTTCATTTAATTTCATGCCAGCACCCATACACACCCAGCTGCACAGACCTCAGTCAAACTAGTGAGCTGCTCAGACACAAAGGCGCGCTAATTACCACCGCAACCAGGCTGACAGGGATTTCAAGTGTTTTCATGTTTGTGGAGATCAGAGAAATGTGTTCTGTACATCTTTCCCACTGGTGGCAAGTACAAAATAAAGCCAAACCAAGGGGGGGGGACCCAATGCATTTATTCAAAACAAGTCTTTCAGTTAAGTTAAAATCCTATAATCAGGACAGCCACAATTCCAGACACTCCGGTGCGAAGTGTAGATTTGTCAATAGCCACATCTGGATGCTGAACAAGCCATTGATTCTATAAAACTAAACAACAAAACGGTCGGAGCGCCCTCAGAGTGAGTGAACAGTATGTTCCAAGCACTTCACCACCATCACAATGGCAAAGCCTGCCGCTTCTCCATTTGGAGGGTCACATTTTCTACTGGGTTTCTTTCACTTACAAAGGGAGCGGGCACGGCTGGGGGAGGGGCGGAGGGAGGAAATCAACTCCATCTATCTAGGGAATTGCAGCTGTTATTGCAAATGGCCCCGGAGAGCCCATTATAAGCTGATGTGTGAGGCTGTGTCCCTAGAGTACCCATCACGTGGCGTTTCCCTAGACCCCCGCCCAGGCCCCCAGGGTTGCTAGGGCCACCCGCCAGAGTAGAGGAGGAGAGACTAGGGGGAGAAGAGGGACTCAGGGATATGTCTCAGGGCAGTTTCCGTGAAAGCCCGGAGTGGGGCCGGGTGGGGGCCGCCCGTGGGAAGCACAGGCTCCCAGCACATCCGCTCTTCCCCACCCGCGGTGGCCGTGGCGCGTGTCCTCAGGAGACTCCAGCACTTGCAAAACACCGCGCTCTTCTCCGGGCACAGGCAGACCCGGGTACCTTCCCCGCTGGAGCCCAGGGAACAGTGACCTTGAACTCGGGAGAGGCTGGCCGGCTGCGAAAACAGCCGTTAGAGGGGTCCGAGGGTTCACTCCGCGCCGCACCTTACCTTTCCACCACCCAAAACCCCTCGCTGCCGCCTCCCATCCCCACCCAGAGCGCACAGCCCTTCCTCTGAAAACCGCAGCCAGTTGCAAAGAGGGAGCCAAGAAAAATGGTTACTCCTATTCAACCCCCAGAGGGCCCTTTCGTGTACCGCACGCTCTCTATTGAAACCAATACCCCCAAAGACACGAGATGGTTTAAGTGTAAATTTTCAAATCTGGTAGATTCCTGAAATTATCGTCTACTCATGTTCCCCTCCCCCAATGTGGGTCAGGAACCAGCCCTGAAAATGTAAAGCAAGTAACTGAGACCATCCTCCGTGGCTCTGACGCTATGATCCCGAGAAGCGTGGACTGTGGCCACGTGGTCGCCCGGCTGGCCCCCCAAGAGGCCGCTTGGAACTGCACACTGCTGGGCCAGGTCGGATCACTTCAAATAGGGGATCCTATTGACTGTGAGTTTGAGGTGCGCTTTGTAAAATCTGCTTTAAATAGGGCTAATCAAGTCCTGGATCGAGGGCCCCCGACCTCAGTTCCCCATGAAAGTATTCGTGATTTTTCAGTTCCCCTCCTCGTTAGCTTATTTTTCCCGCTTCCAAAAGCGCAATTTCTCCAGCAGTCTGAGCAGGGGACCCTCGGGGGGACCCCTTGCCTTCCAGGCAGAGGCTGGCGCTGTGGCCACCCTGGCTGTTAGCTGCCAGGGACAAGAACGCCATCCACAGTTCTGAGCTGCGCCCTCCTCCCGGACGCGCCAGGGTCACTGCAGGCCGCACGAGGGCTTCGGGGCGAAGGCGGCTCATGCACTGGGGCAGACAGAGGCCCCAGGAGCGGGTGATGGGGAAGCTTCGCATGTAACTGCAGCCGTCGAGAATGAAGCCTGCGCACCGCCTCCTTGATGAGGTTTCCCGAGAGCACGAGCTGCTGCAGGAGCCGGTGCGGATCGTCCTCGCCAGTGCTGGTTTCGGGCTGGGACCCGCGTCGCTGCTGCAGGCGGCGGGACGCGGCAGCACTCCGGAGCCATCCTCGCCGGCAGGGGCCGGACAGCGGCTGCGGGATGCCCTGCTTGACAGCTCTCGGAGGCCCATCAAGGCCGGGCTGAGGGAGTAGTGGGGACAGCGCGCTGGGGCCTGCGGCGAGCTCGGCCACGCAGTAGGGCGCAGCCCGGCCACGCACGCGGCCGCGCTCCCCCACGGCGCAGCGCAGGGCCCCCGGGGGCGCCGGGCCGCCGGCTTCGGCCGACGCGGGCGGCGGCAGCAGCGACACCGCCGGGGGCCGGGCCTTGTCTGCCGGCAGCGCCGCCGGGGCCCGCGGGGGCTGCAGCGGCGGCCCCGGGGGCGCGCGAGGGGAGGCCGGGCTGTCGTGCGCCGCGTCCAGCTGCAGCGTCTCGCCGATCTGGGCCACCAGCCGGTCCACCTCGCCCGAGCCGCCCAGCGTCACCGACTGCTCCAGCAGGAGGAAGCTGTCCTCCTCCTCCTCCTCCTCCCCCTCCGCTTCCTCGCCGGCTTCCTCTTCCTCCTCCCTCCGGCACGGCATGGCCCCCCGCCCGGGCACCCGGAGCTCTGCGGGCGTCGCTGGCGGCTCGGCTGCCCGCGGGGGCGGGGGCGGCGGCGGGGCGGGCGGGCGGGCGCGGGCCGGGGCCGGGGGTCGCGGAAGCCGGGCCGGCCGGGCAGTCGCGCCGCGCGCCTGCAGCCGCGGGAGCCGGAATCCGGCCGGCTCGGGTTGATTTGTAAACAATGGGTGACGTGCGCGGGCCCTACCACCGCGCCGGGCCGGGGG
>PVJS01040453.1:0-18437 GCA_004027185.1 Glis glis
GGGGGGAGCACAGGAAGGGCAAAGCAGGAGAAATCACGGGCCAGGGAGGGGGACCAAGGAAAGAAAGTGGGAAGACTGGATGGCAGAGAGGAGAAATAGGGAGGGGTGGGGAAGACTGGGGGGAAGGGAGGGGCCTGGGGGCCCCCTGCAGAGCAGAGAGGGAGAGCCCGGGCCAGTGGACCTGGAGGACAATGCTGAAACCCAGGTACTGGGTACTGGAGCCCTGACAGTGAGGACCTGGGCTGTGTGGCAGAAATTGGGGACCGTGCCCCTGCCCCTCTGCCCACCTCCCCAGCAACTCCCCTGGCTGCTGGGAAATCAGTCCTCCCTGCTCTCTGCCTCCCTCCCTCGCTCCCTCCCTGGGGGCAGGCGCTCTTCCCAGCCAAATCCAAAGCCTTCATCTCCGCTTTTCAGAGCCTGGAATGAAAGAAGGGGAAGCGAGTGCAGCCCTCAAACCCGCTGACGGCCAGATTTTTATTATCTTTGCTCCAATGGGCCCTGGGAAGCCAACTAGGGATTCTTCAAAGAGCCTCTGAGTGCCTCATTGAAGCCTGCACCTGCACCAGCCCACCCACAGCCACCCAGCAGGCTACTGGGGATTGGGGGGCACGACCTGTCCCCACTCCCACCAATCCTATCCTAGGCACTGGAGCCCAGGCTGCGGGGGAGGGGGGCCTCACCCTCAGCACCTTGTGCCCAAGTAAGGGCCACCAGGTCAGGAAACCAGGCTCAAGGGACAGACCTGGGCCTGCTGGGCTTCTAAGGTAGTTTCTGTCCCTCTCTGGGCCTTGAGGATGCAAATGAAGGAAAAAAACAGATCTCCTTGCCAGGGCTTGGAGGAGATAAGTGCTTGGGATTCCTCGAAAGAGAAGCTTTTATGACAAGTCCTGGATCCTTCCTCTGGACTGTGTACCTGCCCCAGCACCCACAGCCCCCTCCACTGCCTCCTGACTCCCCTTGGTGGGACCCCTCCCAACCATAGCTGCCTCTTCCTCTGTCCCAAGCCCACAATTCAGGAGGAAAGATGCTATGAACTGTCCTTCCTCTAACCCCAAACACAGCCCCAGCAGTTCAAATCCTCAACCCATCTCCCTTCTTTCCCCAAAACCTAATCTGAGGTGGGGTGGGGTGGGGGCTAAACAGACCCGGTACTTCAAAGAGCCCAGCCCCTTCCCTCCTCAGCACTCCCAGGGCTGGGGTTTTGGCCAAGAATGGCAAGGTTGGCACTGGGCATACGGCAGGCGTGCCACCCCCAGTTCCCAGCTATGATCACACCGTTGAGATCGATGCCCGCAGCCAAAGAAGGAATCAATGGCTCTAATTAAACCCCTTTTCCAGGGTGGGTCCCTGGCCAGGGAGAGAGAGAGAGAGAAGACAGCACCAGAGAGGCCCCGCATCCTGGCAGATACCCTATACATCTGTAAGAAACCTGGAACCTTGCAGAAATCAGGCCATGAAGACCCCAGACCCCTGCGTTAGGCAAGAAGGCAAGTAGAGTGGCAGGAGGAAAGCCTGGGGTGCGGGTATGCCTCCAAAGGGCTCATTCCCCTAGGGGGGACCCTTCCCCTAGTGGGGTTCCTCTCTACACTCCCTGCCTGATACCACAGTTGCCTCTTTCAGAGAGATCTCCAGAGCACAGAAAGTAGAAGCCAGAAGGAGGACCCACCACATCTCCAACCCAGCCCTGAGGGTCATACAGAGAACCAGCCATCACGGAAAAGGAGGAAGGAGCAGGACTTGGGGGGTGCACTGGACAAAGACCCTCTTGTCCCTAAGGCAGGGTGGCAGGAAGCCAGGGCAAAGCCTTTGCACTTGCTGCCAATGGTGCCCGGGTGCCAGGCAGTCTGGGTGGGGAGCTGGGGGGGACATTATTCTTGGAGCCCCCTCCCCTTATGCCCAGAGCCCTCGTCCCCATCCCCTGCTTCTACAATAGGCCACCAGCTAAGTCTCTGCCCCAGTGACTCTCAGGCTGCCTGGAGCACTCCTTCCTGTGTGGATGCCAGTCCCTAACACATGCCCAGAGTGGACCCAACACCAACCAGAACCAGCCAAACCCCAAACACATACACCATAACTGCCCCCACATACACACACGGCACAACCATGCCAGAAACCGCTACCATCCCAGCTGCTACCAGTGATGACAGAGCCTCACATTTTCACAGTGACAGTCTCCATCAAATGCATCATCAATTTTAAAAGACCAGCCAGAGGGATAGGGAAGGAAATGAAAGAAACTGAGGCACAGATTTAGCCGGTAAAGCAGTTGGCTCAAGGTCACCCAGACCAAGATACTCAGAGTCCAGAAGGTATTCTAACCACCCCCCAAAAGTGCTCAAACCCCACCCAAAGGAACATTCAGACCCAAACACCTGAAGTCTGATGAGCTTCCCCCAGTCCGCACCCTCATCTATTTCCTCTTCCCCCAAATGGAAACTCCTGCATCTTCTTTTGAAGGGCTTCAGCCAGAAACCCCCAGCTTAGGGACCCCACTTCCCTTAAAGTTGGGGGCTGCGGGACCTACTGGTCCCTCAGTATTTTAGGAGAAGGGCTGGGAAAGCCAGTCCAGGACCCCCTCCTTGCCCACACCCCTGATCCGGCTCACCTGGCTCCCCTCGGCCCCCAGAGTCCCTGGGTCCAGCCTCCTCCCTGGGAGAGCGGGCGCTGCCCTCGGCGGTCCTCTCCCACCAAGCCAGGGCAAAGCGCCGGAGGCACTGCCAGGGCTGCATGGGGAGGCGTGGGGCGGGGGGGCGCTCACCAGCAGCCGCACACACCCCGCCGGGCCCTGCCAGCCGAGCTGCGGAGGCACCCGGCTGGCCCCCTCTGCTGCCACCAGCATCCTGCTGCCCCCACCGACAGGACTAGGAGCTGGCCCGGGAGGTTCTGACGTAGCAGGGGGGTGCGTGGGAGGGGAGGGGGGCCACAGCACGTCCCCTCCCCAGCCCCACCCTCTGCCTCTCAGCCCCCTGCAGTCTCTAACTCGTCACTCATCCCCAGGCCCTCCCCAGCTGGGGGCACCCTCTCCTGCCCTCTGGCCTCTGCAGGGGGAGGGTTTAAGATCAAATAGTCCCTCCCTCCGCCCCTCCCTCTCGCGGGCCCTCCCAACCCCGCCAGCTGAGCGGGGAGCAGGTCCCCAGTTTCTGCAACTGCTGCTGAGGCTCAAAGGTCTCCAGGGCTAGGGCCTCGAGGTGCAGGGTGTGGGGTGTGGAACACGGTCTTGTATCCTGGCAACATAGCCAATCCCGGAATGCACTCAGCCCCTTCCTTCCCTGGGGGGCCGGCGCAAAGGGGCCACCGCCACCAGCCTGCACCCCATTCTGGGAGCTGGGGAAGCCTCGGATGCTCCTCACTTCTCCATCCCCTTCCCCTCCCCCTGCAGCCTCCTCGGTCTCCATCTCCGTTGGACCATTCCCCTCCCCCCACACTCCTCGCCATCCGTCCCCTTCTTCTCTCACCCCTCCCCCTCCACACAAACCCCTCCACATTGTAACCCCTCAAGCCCCCTCCCCGGGCAACGCAAGGCCCTCCCGCCCGGTCCCCAGCCTCGCTAACCCCTGACCCTTCCCTGGTCCCAGTACTCTCGTCCGGGTCCTTCTCCCAAGCCCGACGCGCGGCGGTCCCCTGCCCCCCACACACCTGCGTCCCGAGCATCCCTCGCCCCGCCGGCCGCCGCCTCCCGGGCCCGGCCGCCGCCCCCGCCCCCGGCCGAGGGGAAAACACACAAAGAAAACAGAAATACCTTCCACTTAAGCATGGAGGCACATTA
Organism: Glis glis; assembly: GCA_004027185.1. Lineage (NCBI taxonomy): Eukaryota > Metazoa > Chordata > Mammalia > Rodentia > Gliridae > Glis > Glis glis. Next base: position 3,767 of record PVJS01040453.1, read on the forward strand.
GGGAGGAGAGAGACAGGGACATGCCTTGGGACGGAGCGTTCCCCATCGGGCGGGGGCGCGGGGGGCGGGGGCCCCGGGCCGGCCTGCCTGGCGCTCGCCCTGTCGCTGCCTCGCGGGCTCCTCGCTCGGCCCCAGCCCCGGGGCGCGGTGCCAGGCGGGCGGGCCGGGGGCGCGGGCCCCGCCGGGGTGGACCAGCTGGGAGGGCGCCGGCGGCCGGGCTGTGGGTGCGCGCGCGCGCGGGCGTGTCACCGAGAGTGCGAGAGCGAGTGTGTGTGTGTGTGAGTGTGAGTGTGTGAGTGTGAGAGAGCGAGCGCGTGTGCGGCCGGCGCGGGTGTGTCACTGCGGGCGGGAGCGCGCGCGGCGCGGGCACGCGCGTGTGGCCGGATGGTACAAAGGGCCGCCGGGGGTGGCGGGGAGCGGGGGAGGGGAGGGGGCACTGCGCTTTCTCGCGCCCTCCAGCAGCGCCGCGGGAGCCCGCAGCGCGCGGCCGGGGCAGGGGTGCGGGGCGCGCTCACGCTCTCCTCCCCACTCCACCTGCTTCCCCCATCCCAAGCCACCATAGACAAATACATTGACTGGGGACTGGCCTCCGAGGAGGCACCTGGGGAAGGGGGATGTCTTGGGGGTAGGTGACTCCTGGGTCTCCATGCCCTGGCGTGCCTAGGAATGGAAAAGCACTCGGGGCGGGCCGGGCGGGAGGCGAGGAAGGGCAGCGAGGCCGAGGGGCCACTCTTCAGCCAAGGTGACCTCGGAATGCAGCAGCCGCCCTAGGCCGGAAAGTCGAGACCCCGCTCAGCCTCGGCAGGCGCGCCCCCTTTCCCTAGCCCCTCCCCCTGTCCTCAGATGCTGCTCCTTCGCAGGTACCTGGCTCCCCGGCGCCCCCTGCTGGACTGCCTCCTGGTCCCCACTTCAGGTCGCCGCCCCTCCTTCAGGCGCTTGCGGGAACTGCAGCGGCGCGTGCTGGGAGTAAGGGGAGTCAATACTTCCGTGCCATGTGGGACCCCAATGTAAGACGCTCCCTCCACTGTCCCTTCTCACGCCTCGCTTGACCGCGCCACTGCCACCTCCACCGCAGCCCGCGGAGCACCAGCTCCTCCCCTCTTCCCTGGCCCACCGTCGTTGGCCTACCTGTCGTTGGCTCCGCAGACTTCTCCAGGTCCGACCCCGACCCTCGCGGACCCCGCCTCATGCCCCGGCTGCTCGCTGTCTCGCTCCCTCCGATTCTCTGGCCAGCTTCTTCTCTCCTAAGTCTTTCTTGGGAAGGGGAAGGTGGGCTGAGCCCCCTGTCGCTTTTATTTACTCCTGGCATTCCCGAAGCCCGCTCAGACGAACAAGAAAGGGACCTAGAATATCTCTTTGCTATGGGCTACCAGGCAGAGTGGCGGACAGACAGAGAACCCGGAGAGAAGACCCCACCCCAAGTAGCCCAAATGACAAACCGGTTTCCCCACTTCCTGATCTGCCCAGTCACAGCCTTAATCTGGGTTCTCCCACTTTCCTGCCTGCCCCCAGGCCTGCCTCCCAGCAAGCCACATGCCCAGCTAGGGGCAAGGTCCCAGATGCCCCTTAGAGATCAATGTCCAGTTGCACAAACTCAGGTGGCAGGGCCCAGGTTGTAGGAGGAGGGGCCCTTCCCATCTCCAGCTGGACAGCTCAGGAGGGCAGCCAAGAGCTATGTCCCTGACACACCGTCTGGGCACACGATCCTGGCAGTCGGCACCCTGACTTCTCCCCTCCTGGGCCAGCTGCCTCTCCCTCTGCCAACTGGATGGTGCCCATCTTTTGGCCTCTGAGCATGCAGTGGGCACCAATCCAGCTCCCTGCCTGGCTGCCTGCCCAGGATGGGCATGGGAGGCAGCAGGCCCTGTGCAGGGGAGGGTCAGACTGGTAGGGGTAGCCTCCACTCGGCTGCAAAACACCACATCCCAAGCCTCCTGGAGCCCAGAGCTCAGGCCCCCATTGCTCTTCCATTCAGGACCCCCACTCAGATACACAGGTTTCCTCTGCCCTCTGCCTCCCCCAACTAAGATTCCCCTCCTAGGGACAAGATTTCTTCCCTCCCCCACTTTTTTTTTTTTGGCACTGGAGTTTGAACCCAGGTGCATTCCACGTCTGAGATATCCCCCCAGCCCCTTTTAGTTTTTATTTTGAAATAGAGTCTCACTAAGTTGCTGAGACTGGCCTGGAACCTGGGATCCTCCTGTCTCAGCCTCCCAAGTACTAGTATTACATGCATGCACCACCATACCTGGTTTCAACTTCCCTCCCCCACTTTTGCCCACCTAAAGGGAAGGGAATCTACAGGTGTTTTACCCATGATGTCTAATTTAACCCTTTCAACAACCCCATAGAAATGGACATTTTCAGTCCCATATCAGAGATAAAGGAATCGAGGCTCAGAGAAGTATAGCCAATTGCCCAATCTAAGTGTCACAAAAGTGAAATGAAACCCAGGTTTGCCTGACTACAATGCTTCCAGCCTCTTTCATCACGACCGGCTCATAGCCTTGTGAGCTGCCAGAAGCACCCCAAGTCCTATAACTGTACAGTCCGTAGCAGAGAGCTGGGTTCAGGGATGTCTGAGAGTTAAAACAGACACTTCTATCAATAACAAGCACCTGGGCCTTCTCTCCTAGATGACAACAGGAAAATGGGTAAATGGAGACTTTTCTGCTCTTATATTACATGACAAGAAGCTGCTGGTCAGAACTGTGTAGAAAAGGGTCCATGAATCAGCCCCCAGGGATTGGGAACAGTTCCAAAGGAGTCAGCAGGACAAAACATCCATTTTCCCCCTACCTAAGGTGAACTCTTTCACTCCATGGTAATATGGAGGAGCTTAGGTCAGATTCAGGTAGTGTGTGTGTGTGTGTGTGTGTGTGTGTGTGTGTGTGTTACTGAGAAAGGCATTCTGCCTTTGAGCTACACCCCCAGCCCTATTTTTTATTCCTTATTCTTTATTTTGAAACAGGGTCTCACTAGGTTGATGAGAGTCTCACTACTTGCTGAGGCTGTCCTTGAACCTACGATCTTCCTATCTCAGCCTCCCAAGTACTGGGATTACAGGCCTGCACCTCCATGCCTGGCAATCCTTCACATTTCTCATCACCTTGTAGCTATGGGCTCATCTGACACCCCCAACTCTCCAAAGAGGACACACACACACACACACACACACACACACACACGAGGATATGAGAAGGGATGTGGCTCCTGAACAGAAGCAAAGACCCCAAGGCCCGGGTTGAGCCCAAGGGTGGATGGCTTGGAGCCCTTGTCCTTCATGGACCCTACCTGGTCCTCTGCTCTGCCCCCAGGGAAGATGGACGCTCCTCCCTCCCCCATGGGACCTCAGAAGGAGGGGCTCCCAGTGTAGGGAGGAGGCTGGAGATGCCACTCCTGATCAAAGCAAGAGCAACCTAAGAATTACTTCTCTAGTGTAGAAACGAGGGTTGCTCCTGGAAGCTGGCATGGTGCCCAGGCACAGCCAATGTGCCAGCTGCCTCCACCTGAGATGCCTCAGGTGCTGCCCCGCCCCGCTTTCGTTCCTCAACAGGTAACTTCCCTCTGCCCTCCTCCCCTGCGACTCAGGCAGTGCTCCTTGGGAGGGGAAAGCTGGCATGTTTGGGGACCAGAATAGCAGGTCTTACCCACTGTCCTCGCCCTCTCCAACACTCCAGCCCCCTTGTAGTTCCTGGGATCCTGCAGGAGGGAGGAGCACCCTAGAGGTGAGAATTCTCAGCCTTTCTTCTCCTTGCCCAAGACACAGTAGGAACAGGGGTGGCACTTGGACAAACATCTGGACAGGAAAAGGGAGATGGGGCTGAGGGTGGGCAAAAGGGGCCTCTAGGGGAAGGCACAGGGAAAAAATGATATGTAAATTATGGCTGGGCCCCCAAACTGCCCACTGTGCCACTGTGGAGCATTCCCTCAAGATCCCCCAAGAAAGTCCCCCACCCTTTTTGGTCTGGCTAGAGCATTTCATGAGCCCCTTGGAGCCATCTGCATTATGCCGAGGGTGCCAGAGGCAGGGAGTGGCCTGGGACCTGGTCCTGTTCTGGGAAAGTGTTGGTGGCCAGGGTGGGGGAGCAGGGGGGAGGAAGGCCAGCATCTGGGGCTTCCTGGCCAGCCTGGTCCCCAGGAGTCCCTAAACCTCAGCTCTTGCATCTCTCCCATCCAGTCCCACTCCTGCTCCAGAGGAGCAAGTCACAGTACATTTCAAAAGACCCCCCAATTCCCTGCAGTCCCCCATTCCCTGCTTGTTATTGTAATGAATGCAAATGTGCTCAATAATTGATGCCCTCATTAGCACATCAAACTGCCTTCCGAAGAATGGAGAGAGAAAGTGGAGGGGCTCTCTGGGGTCCAGCCACCCACCAAAGAACTTCTTTGGTGCCTCCTGCAGGGAGGGGCCGGTGGAGGGGCTCAAGGTGAGGAGCCTAGGTGTCCCCAAGGCTCAGTCTTCCCTGTCAGATGGCAAGGTCCTACCTGTCCCCCTCATCAGACTGAGAGCTCCTTGAGGCAGGCATGGTGTCTCCCTCATTAAACTACCCTCCCAGTTCAAGAGCAGTGGCTCTCACACTAAATGGAAAAGCAGAACCTCCTGGAGGGCTTGTCAGAGGAGAGGTGCTATCCCCCAATTTTTTTTTTTTTTGGTACTGGGGATTGAACCCAGGGACATTCTACCTCCAAGCTACACCCCCAGCCCAATTTTATTCTTTATTTGGAAACAGGGTCTCACTAGGTTGCTGAGAGCCTCGCTACATTGCCGAGGCTGGCTTTGAACCTGTGATCCTGTTGTCTCAGTCTTCCAAGTACTGAGATTACAAGCATGTGCCACCACGTCTGCCCCCATCCCCCAAATTTCTGATTCAGTAAGTTTGAGGAGGGGCCTGAGAATGCATTTCTAGCAAGTGCTGCTGCCACTGTTGGCCAGAAACCCCACCTGGAGAACCAGTGGCATGAGGACTGTCTCCTTGTCTCTCAACCCCAGACTTTGCCCACAAAGGCGGCTCTGAGGCAAGTCCTGGCAGGGCCCGGCACTCGGGGAGTGTAGGAGACCTTCGTGGCACTGATCCTTCACCTCCTTCTCCTCCTCACACCACCACCAAGGCCAGTTCCCTGGCCCTCACTTCCTCCCTAGACCTTGACCTTCCACAGTGAGGGGAGGATGACCAGAAGTGGGCCTCCTGATCCCCTCTGTGTGCCAGGCCCATGCTTCCCAGCCGATGTTAGTGGGTGCCTTCTCCCTAGAGCAGGGAGAATAATGGTGCAGGAGAGCCTTCCCAGTACCCCACCTCATTCTGGGGCGACTTTGTGGGACCGAGGTGGGGAAGGAGGCTTGTGAACAAGCAAGCAGCTCCCCGCCTCTTTCCCTCCACTCTCTTATGCATAAGAATTGCCTTGAGTTGAGCTCTGTGGCATGGCCCGCAGTCCCACCTACTCTGGAGCCTGAGGTGGAAGGATCAAGACCAACTTGGGCAACATAGTGAGACCCCATCTCAAAAAAAAAAAAAAAAGGATTAGAGCCAGGCATGGGCTGGGCATGGTGGCTCACACTTGTAATCCCAGTACTTGGGAAGCTGAGACAGGAGGATCGCAGGTTCACAGTCAACCTTGGCAACTTAGTGAAGCTCTAAACAACTTAGCAAGACCCTGTTTCCAAATAAAAAATAAAATAGGGCTGGGGGTGTAGCTCAGAGGTAGAATGTCCCTGGGTTCAGTTCCCAGCACCACAAAATAAATAAATAGACAGGTGTGGTGGCACACATTTGTAATTCCAGTACTTGGGGGGCTGAGACACAAGGATTGCGGATTCAAGGACAGCCTCAGCAAGCAGTGAGACTCTCATCAACCTAGCGAGACCCTGTTTCAAAATAAAATAAAAAGCCGGGCGTGGTGGCGCACGCTTGTAATCCCAGTACTTTGGGAGGCAGAGACCGAAGGATCCAGGTTCGAGGCCAGCCTCAGCTCTCTTTCTCTCTCTCCTTGTCTCTCTCTCTCTCTCTTTCTCTCTACTTAGTGAGGCCCTCTGCAACTTCGTGAGACCCGGTTTCAAAATAAAGTATAAAAAAATAGGGCCGGGGGTGTAGCGCGGAGGTAGAACACCCCTGGGTTCAATCCCCGGTACCGCAAAAAAATAAAATAAAATAAAATAAAAATAGCCAGGCATGGTGGCACACGCTTTAATCCCAGTATTTGGGAGGCTGAGACAGGAGGATCACAGGTTTGTGGCCAGCCTCAGCAACTTAGTGAGACCCTGTTTCAAATAAAGAATAAAAATAGGGCTGGGGGTGTAGCTCAAAGGTAAAATGCCCCTGGGTTCAATCCCACACTGTCCCCCCCAAAAAAAGGACTGGGGTTGTAGCTCCAAAGGTAAAATGCCCCTGGAATCAATCCCCAGTACCAATAAATAAATAAATAAACAAGGCTGGGGGTGTAGTTCAGTGACAGAATGTTCCTGGGTTCGATCCCCAGTACCAAAAAAAAAAGTGAAAAAAATTTTAATTGCCTATGTGGGCATGTGAACTGCCACTTCTGTGCTGGGCTGGGGAGAGATTGGGCAAGAATGAAGAGGTGGAAGGGGAGGGGAGAGGAGGGCAGACAAAGAGGGATGGAGAACAAGTGAGAGGTGGAGAAAAACAGAGAAAAGGAGGGAAGGGGAAGCAGGAGGGGTAAAGGGGAGGTGGGAGAGAAGAAAAGGAAGGATGGAGGGAGAGAGGGCGGAGGGAAAGGAAAGAGAGGAAAGATGAGGAGAGGGGACTGGGACAAGGAAGAGGGGAAGGAAGTCTGTCTGTATCTATCCTTAAAATGACGTATATTGTGAGCCACGGGGGCACAGCTGGACCACAAGCCCAACACCTGCAGGATTACACCCCACGTGGCTTTGAGGCTCTAGATTTCACCATCTGATCTGCATGTCTTGGTAAGAAAGGGAAAGACACTTCTCCCCCCTACTGACAACCCTGACAAGGCTGTGGGGTGGAGCAAGATCATCCTGATCTAGTTTACCCATGCTAACACCCTGAAACCATCTCCTCAACACCCCAAGGTCACAGCAATCACCTGTTTAATAACGAAAGTAGGTGGAACCCTTGGACATTGCTGGTAGAAATGTGAAATGGTTCAGCAGCAATGGAAAACAGCTTGGTGGTTCCTTAACCATAACACTAACTTATGATCCCACAGCCCAAATGTCCTTCAGTGGGTGATTAGATAAAGGAGTTGTGCTATATCCATACAATGGATACTTTTCCTTCAGAAAAAAAGGAATGAAGTCCTAATGCATCTTTTTTTTTCTTTTGTGGTGCTGGGGATTGAACCCAGGGGCATTCTACCTCCAAGCTACACCCCAGCCCTATTTTATTTTTTATTTGGAAATGGTCTCACTAAGTTGCTGAGGCTCGAACATGTGATCCTCCTGTCTCAGCCTCACAAGTACTGGGATTACAGGCCTGCACTACCATGCCCAGCCTAATATGTGCTTTAATATGGCTGCTCCTGGACACATCATGCTAAGTACAAGAAGCCAGTCACCGAAAGTCTTGTGTTGTATGATTTACTCTGAATGGGTAAATCCATAGACTTGCCTGGGGGCAACGGCTTAATGGGCATGGGACATCCTTTTGGGGTGATGGAAATGTTTGGGTGCTAGATGGAGATGGTGGTTGCACAGGATCGTGAAGGCAGGAGATGCTGCTGATCGTTCGCTGTATAGTGGTTAGTTCTACATGATATGAATTCCACCTCAATAAAAAATGAAAGAAGCCAGGTGTGGTGGCACACGCTTGTAATCCCAGTACTTGGGAGGCTGAGACAGGAGGATCGCATGTTTGAGTCTCAGCAATTTAGCAAGACCCTGTTTCCAAATAAAAAAAAAATGAAAGTAGGAGTTGGCCAGGAGTTCACTGAGTTGACCCCTCTATGCTTTTCCTGAGGCCCTGGAGCACCAAGGACCACAAGATGCTGCTTCCTGGCTCCCAGCAGCCCCCCCCCCCCGTGCGCTTCCTCCTCTGCCTGACTCCCACTCCAAGGGAGCCACCCTTTCAGGTCATGCTTCCTTCTGAGCAGGTGGCAGACGTTGATCTGTGCCCAGGAATTCAGCTTTGCTTCTTCAGCTAACATTGTGCCATCTGCCCCAACAGCAGGCCCACCTCTCCCTGATCTTCTAGCCCCAAGTAGGGTTTTAAAAAGTCCTCTGAAGCTGGGCGTGGTGGCACACACTTGTAATCCCAGTACTTGGGAGGCTGAGACCGGAGGATCCGGGTTCGTGGCCAGCCTCAGCTACTTAGTGAGGCCCTCCGCAACTTAGCGAGACCCTGTTTCCAAATAAAGAATAAAAAATAGGGCTGGGGGTGTAGCTCGGAGGTAGAACACCCCAGGTTCAATCCCCAGTACTGCAAAAAAAAAAAAACAAAATAAAGAATAAAAAATAGGGCTGGGGGTGTAGCTCAGAGATAGAATGCCCCTGGGTTCAATCCCCAGTACCGCAAAATAGTAGTAATAATAATAATAATAATAATAATGATAAGAATAAGAAAAATAAGAAAATAAAATGCCCTCAGGTTTTCTTCACCCTAAGTGGACCTCCGGCCCTCTGGAATATCACTTTCTCTCCAGTCCCTTCCCCAAGTCTGGGCCTTGAGCTGGCTGCTCAGGGTGCAGGTGGGGTGGGGAGGCATCCCAGGATGGATCGGGTGCATGCACTGCTCACCCCCCCCACAAAGCTACTGATAGACCCTTCCATTCAAAGATCCCTAGTGGCTCCCATGCCCTACAGCTAAGTATTATAGGATCCTGAACCCTTTGAGGTCCTGAAAAAACCTTTGCACCCTCTCCCTAGACAAATGAACATATTCACTCAACTACAACAAATACCCTGCCCTTTCTGATCTCCGCAGCCCATCCAAGGATGGCTAGGGCAGAGTTACTCAAAGTGTGTTCCACAGACCAGTGCCAGCCTGGCTGCCAGCTGGCTCACAAAAGTACAGAAATGGAAAGTAAGCTCGAGAAATCTTTATAGCAATTTGACATTGCCATAACATCCAGGTACGTGACTGATTTTACTGTATTTACAAAAAACATGGGTGTGTAATCATTTGGAATTTTTTTAAATGTCCTTCATTACAGAGGATTTGAGAGGCAGTACTATGATACTCTCTCTCTCTCTCTCTCTCTCTCTCTCTCTCTCACACACACACACACACACACACACACGCGCGCGCGCGCGCACATACACAAAACACATTTTGTTTTTTTGTTCCTGGCTCATAACTCCCTTCTGAGGCAAGTCATAGAAACTAGAATTTCTCTTCTCCAAGGCAGATTATAAAAACTCTAACTTCCTCCCACCTCTAGTTAGCCATAAAGAAATTCTGACCTAGACTTGTCCAATAGCAGATCATAGGGCCCTCTTCATTCTTGAGGGGTCCTGCCCCAAACTGGGGAGGAAGCAACGCTGGAGAATCTGAGCAGACAGGCCTTGCTGGGTTTCCGCACCCTGCCTATTGGCAATCATGCCTGTGTAATGAAGCCTCCATAAAAACGCAAAGGAGCTGGTAAGGTAGCACACACCTATGATCCCAGATACTGGGGAGGCGGAGGCAGGAGGACTGCAAGTTCAAGGCAGGCCTGGGCAACTTAGTGAGACCCTGTCCCAAAATAAAAAAATAAGAGCCGGGCGTGGTGACACACGCCTGTAATCTCAGTACTTGGGAGGCTGAGACAGGAGGATCACAGGTTCAAGGACAGCCTCAGCAAGTAGTGAGACTCTCATCAACCTAGCAAGACCCTGTTTCCAAATAAGAAATAAAATCAGGCTGGGGGTGTAGCTCGTTCAATCCCCAGTACCACAAAAATAAATAAATAAATAAAATATAAAAGGGTTGGGGGTATAGCTCAGTGGCAGATTGCCCCTGGGTTCAATCCCCAGTACTGCAAACAAAATAAAAAGAACAGGGTCTGAGCTGAGCACGGTGGCAGAGGCTGGTAATCTCAGTAGTTGGGAGACTGAGATAGGAGGATCACAGATTCAAGGACAGCCTCAGCAACTTAGTGAGGCCCTCCACAACTTAGTGAGACCCTGCTTCAAAATAAAATAGGGCTGGGAGTGTAGCTCAGAGGTAGAATGCCCCTGGGTTCAATCCCTGGTACCAAAAATAAATAAATAAATAGAACAGGGCCTGGGAGCTTCTGGATAGCTGAACATGTGGAAGTTCCTGCAGAGTGGCACGACCAGAGAGGGCATGTGCCCTTTCCCCCATACCTCCGCACATCTCTTCATCTATATCCTTTGTAATATCCTTGATAATAAACTGGTAAACATAATTGTTTTCCCGAGTACTGTGAGCTGCTCAAGCAAATTAACCAAACCCCAGGAAGGGATGTGGGAACGCTGATTCATAGCTGGCCAGTCAGAAGCACTGGTGAAGCCAGGCATGGTGGTGCACATCTGTACTCCCCGTACTTGGGAGGCTGAGACAGGAGGATTGCAGGTTTGAGGACAGCCTCAGCAACTTAATGAGGCCCTCAGCAACTTAGTGAGACCCTGTTTCAAAATAAAAAAGGGCTGGGAGCATAGCTCAGAGGTAGAATGCCCCTGGGTTCAATCCCCAGTGCCACAAAAAGAAAGAAGGAAGGAAGGAAGGAAGGAAGGAAGGAAGGAAGGAAGGAAGGAAAGAAGGAAGGAAGGAAGGAAGGAGTAAAGTAGTACAGGTGAAACAACCCCAGGCGGAGACTGGCGTGCAGAGTGGGAGGGGCGGTGAGATCTGACGGTATCACGGGGTAGACAATGTCAGAACTAATGGGCTTAGAGGACAGGCAGCTGACTGGCGGGAGAACTCTCTCCACACATCAGCAGTGATCTGTGTTGTGAATGTAGGGTAGGAGAAACTGAGTCTGAATTGGAGTTGGGTTTCCTTCTATCTCTTGAGAACTACACTAAGGAAGCCTTTGCCTTGGGAGGATGCCTGACCTGCTCAGCAGACAGCTTGGCGTTTCAGGGCCTCTGTGACCTGTCCCCTAGTAATGATGCATAGTTAGAGCTTGTTAGCCAGAGTGACTCCATATTTGTTACTCAGAATGACCTCAAACCTGGCCCTAAAACAGGGAAGTTGGCTTTGAAAAAATTAAACCAGGACATTGGCAGTATAGTTAACGGATTGTCGTAATAACATATTGTAACTTATTGTGTTATTGTTAGCTTGCTAACCCCCTATTCTTGCCTCTGTACTTTCAATATGATTGGCTTGCTTGGCGTACCTGAATACTATGGGAACCATAGGGGCTTCCCACCCCCTGCTGTGGAAACCTGCCATGGGAACCTCAGTTTCACCCTGAGCTTGTATTGTATCTTACCCTATAAAAGAAAATGCTGGAGGGCAGTCAAGTACTGCACTTGGCTCTCATGCCTGTGTAGTCTCACCGGCCAGTAATAAAGACTCTCATTTAACACCTTTGGTGGTCTGATTGGTCCTGACTGGGATGCTACCTCGAAACACCCTCATCTTTCAGGCCTTGTCTCTGACTACCTCCTGCAGCCACACCAGTGAATGGTGAATGCGTCCTCTCCCTCTCCCTCTCACTCTCTCCCTGTATCTTTCCTTCCCACTCCAGGCCACAGCCCATGCTGTCCTCCCCCCCATCAGATTGCCCTTTCCTTCCTCTGCACCTGCTGACACATGACTCTGCTTCAAGGGCAGCTCAGATTCCCTTTCCTCGGTACAGCCCTCCTTCCTGAGCTCTACCCTACCTCCTCACACAGGAGCTTGGAAAGCACTGGAGCTGAAAATCCCTCTCCCCAGGGTGTCGCAACCCCCACTTAGCCTTAGCGGTGCTGTGCCGTCTGGCGTCTGTCTCTGCCTCGATGGGCAGAGCTTTGTTCCTCTTGGTCCCTTCTGGCCTCCTTGCCCACTGGAGCATCCAGCACAGTACTGTATAGAATCTGGCCACTCTGTGGTCCTGATCTGACCCCTCCCGGGCCTCTCCGTGTCCACCCATCTTGCGTGCTGGCCCTTCAGAGCTTCCTAAGTGAGGCCTCTAGACTGCCCTGCCCCAGTTCACCCTCCTTTCCTGGGAATCTCACTTTCTTTTCTTTTCTTTTTTTTCTTTTTTTTTTTTTTTTGCGGTACTGGGGATTGATTCTTCCTCCGAGTTACACCCCCAGCCCTATTTTTTATTCTTTCTTATTTATTTATTTATTTATTTATTTATTTATTTTTGCAGTACTGGGGATTGAACCCCAGGGGCATTCTACCTCTGAGCTACACCCTCGGCTCTATTTTCATTTTTTTATTTAGAAACAGAGTCTCACTAAGTTGTGGAGGGCCTCACTAAGCCTCACTAGCTGAGGCTGCCAACCCAGATCCTCCTGTCTCAGCCTCCCAAATACTGGGATTAGAGGCGTGTGCCACCACGCCCGACTTACCTGTTAGAGATGTTTAACTTATTTTTTGAATAGGAAATCATCTATTTGAAGCGTGATGCAGAATTCAAAAGGGAATCCAGTAGAAAGTCAGCTTGCCTGCACTGCCTATGTCCCCACCACCCAGGCCCCATCCCAGAAGTGACCACCATCCTGGGCTCTTGAGCCCTTGCAGGGCTCATCTGTGGGTTTACAAGCATCTCCACCACGTTCTCTTACCCCAGTGACAGCATGGGATGCACAGCGACAATGTGCGCTAGAGCCTGTGCTGTCGGCAAGTGTGAAGGTGCCCTGCTGATGGGTGTTTAGGCTCTCCAGTGTGAGAGAAATCCTGGTATTTACTGATTTCACACAGTGTGAGCATATCTGTCGAACAGCTGGATAACAGGGTATATGTATATATGTGCGTGGTGGTGCATGTAATCCCAGTGCTTAGTAGGCTAAGAAGGGAGGATCACAAGTTTGAGGCCAGCCTCAACAATTTAGTGAGACCCTCAGCAACTTAGTGAGACCCTGTTTCAAAATTTAAAATAGATAAAGGATGTACCTCAAAGGTAGAATGCCCCTGGGTTTAATCATAGTACCAAAAAAAGTAAATAAAAAAGTGGGAGTCTACGCATAATAAGTATCTTTTGTTTTGTGTATGTCGGTGTGTATATGTGCTGGGAATTGAACCCAGGATCTCACACATGCTAGGCAAGCATTCTACCACTGAGCCATAACCAGCATTTTTTTTGTTTGGTTTGGTTTGGTTTGGTTTGGTACTGGGGATTGAAGCCAGAGACATTCTACCTCCAACCCTTTTCTATTTTTTTTTGAAACAGGGTCTTGCTAAGTTGCTATGGGTCTTGTTAAGTTGTCCTCGAACCTGTGATCCTCCTGTCTCAGGATCCCAAGTACTGAGATTACAGGAGTGTGTCACAGCACCCAGCTCTTAGCTCAAGTGTTGTTGTTTTTTCCTTTTTGCAGTACTGGAGGTTGGACCCAGGGGCATTCTACCTCCGAGCTGCACCCCCAACCCTATTTTTTATTCTTTATTTTGAAACAGAGTATCACTAAATTGCAGAGGGCCTAAGTAGCTGAGGCTGGCCATGAACCTGCGATCCTCCTGTCTCAGCCTCCCAAGTACTGGGATTACAGGAGTACACCACCACACCCAACTTTATTATTTTGGTTTTGTTGCTTTGTTTTGTTTTTGCAGTACTGAAAATTGAACCCAGGGGTGCTCTACTACTAAGCTATATCCCCAGCCCTTTTTATTTTTTATTTTGAGACAGGATCTCGCTAAATTGCCCAGCCTGCCTAAATTGCCCAGCCTGCCTCAAATTTGCAATCCTTCTGCCTCAGCTTCCTGAGTATTTGGAATTACAAGCATGTGCTGAGCTGGGCGTGGTGGTGCACACTTGTAATCCCAGTACTTGGGAGGCTGAGACAGGAGGAACACAGGGTCGAGGACGGCCTCAGCAACTTAGTGAGTCCCTCTGCAACTTAGTGAGATCCTGTTCCCAAATAAAAAATAAAATAGGGCTGGGGGTGTAGCTCAGAGGTAGAATGCCCCTGGGTTCCATCCCCGGTACCACACACACACACACACAGACACACACACAAAATGTGCTGCTATGCCTGGCTGGTCATTTAGTCTTCTAATTGTGTACTAGTGGGGAAACTGAAGCAGAGAAGGGCCTCTGTAGAGTTCAAAGTTGCACCAGAGGTCTGTGTTAGTTAGGTTTCCATCACTATGACAAGATCCCTGAGATAATCAAACGGTTTGCTTTGGCTCACAGTCTGGGGGTATAGTCCATCTTCAATTGGCCCTGTGCCACTCACATCACAAGCCAGAGGCCAAAAGAGAGAGAGAAAGTAGCGGGGGTCCCCCTTCCCCTTCAAGGGCACACGCCTATGACCTAAAGACCTCCCACCTCCCATTAGTGCCACCCTGGGGATCAAGCCTTTAACACATGGACCTTTGGAAGACTCTTATCCAAACCATCAGGGACTGGAAGCAGGAAGAAGTTCAGCTTCATGAGAGTTAGAAGCCGGACTTGGTGGCGCATGCCTGCAATCTCAAGGACTCAGGAGGCTGAGACAGGAAGATCACAGGTTCAAGGCCAGCCTCAGCAACTTAGTGAGACCCTCAGCAACTTAGGGAGACCATGTATCAAAATAAAAAATAAAAAGGACTGGGAGTGTAGCTTGGAGGTAGAGTAACCCTGGGTTTAATCTCCAATACCAAAAAAAAAAAAAAAAAAA
>PVJS01040454.1:0-18433 GCA_004027185.1 Glis glis
GCCTCAGCGCGCATGCGCGTGCGATCAATCTCTCTCTCTCTCCTCTCTCCTCTCTCTCTCTCTCTCTCTCTCTCTCTCTCCCTCCCTAGCGAGGCCCTCCGCAACTTCGTGAGACCCGGTTTCAAAAATAAAGCATAGAAAAAATAGGGCCGGGGGCGTGGCGCGGAGGTAGAACGCCCCTGCGTTCAATCCCCGGTACCGCAAAAAAAAAAAAATAAAATAAAATGAAAATAAAAAGGACTGGGAGTGTAGCTGGGAGGTGGAATGCCCCTGGGTTCAATCCCCAGTACCAAAAAGAATAAAAGAGAGATCCGGAGTCAGATGAACCATTATTTTCTGCTCTCTGTGGACTTTTTCCCAATTTAAACATAAGCATTTGGGTGGGCAGCAGCAGGAACTGCAGCAGGATTGGTGTCAGACACCTGCCAGCTTGTCAAGCTCACATATTCTCATTATAGCAAACCCTTGACACTAGAACTGCCAGAGAATGTCCTAAAAATAAAGATGGGCAATAGCAGAGGATAAGCCAAGAAGATTAGTTTGATCTTACTTTTTTTTTCATGGTCTGCCTTGAGAAGTTTGTGTGTTAGGCTCAAAACTGCCAAGTAAAACTAATTTTCATAGTTTCAGACTGTTCTGCCTTCTTTTTTTTTTTTTTTTGCGGTACCGGGGATTGAACGCAGGGGCGTTCTACCTCTGCGCTACACCCCCGGCCCTATTTTTTATACTTTATTTTGAAACCGGGTCTCACGAAGTTGCGGAGGGCCTCGCTAAGTAGGGAGAGAGAGAGTGAGAGAGAGGGAGAGCTGAGGCTGGCCATGAACCCTGATCCTCCGGTCTCCGCCTCCCAAAGTACTGAGATTACAAGCTTGCGCCACCACGCCCCGCCTTGTTCTGCCGTCTAAAAAGAGAGAGGAGCCAGGCATGGTGCTCCTCTGGGATTACGCTTGTAATCCCAGTACTTGGGAGGCAGAGATCGGAAGGTCCGGGTTCGCGGCCAGCCTCAGCTACTTAGTGAGGCCCTCCACAACTTAGAGAGACCCTGTTTCAAAATAAAGTATATATAAAAGAAAATAGGGCTGGGGGTGTGGCTCGGAGGTAGAATGCCCCTGGGTTCAATCCCCGTACCGCAAAAAAAAGAAAAAAAAAGAGAGAGAGGAGTTGTTGTGTTGGGTGTTGACCTGAGTAAATAGTTGATCTGTCCTGCAACCCCCTTAAGTAGACCTCAAAGGACCTAAGTAACCTTTTCTGCTTGGATGGGTTTTTAAGTTTGGATAGAATGGAAAGATTAGGTTGGGTACCAAATATGTATATTTTAAGCAGTTTGGGAGTAAAACGGTTATTCTGAGATCATTGTCCATAACACTCCTAATCTGAAATCGCTCTATCCCTTCAGCTGCAGAAAATATAACACCCCAATAGAAGCCTAGCTAGATGATTGATGACAAGGAATACTGGTCATTAGGAGTCTCTGGGGACCGTGTACAGCAAGCAGCACATGGAAGAAAGTCTACATAGTGGTTATAAATGTGTATCTGAGTTCTGATCCTCCTATTCCATTTACAAGTTTCTGGCCTCTGGATGGAACTAAGATTCTTCACCTGTAAAACGGGATACTTACCCACCTTATAGGATGAGCTGGCCTAATATGTTATAAATTCTGGCACATGATAAATATTTAATAAATGTAAGTTGTGTTATTAAAGAAAAGATGAACTCATTCCTCAAATATGTATTTGAAAAAAACACACCTCTCTGAAGGACTTGGGCTATAGAGGTATGCCCTATGGTGGTGCAGTTGGAGTTCACTAATAGAGGCTTGTATAGGTGCTGGTACACCTAGAAAGGAGAGTGTTGATGATTGATTTCACAGGTGATGGGCCATTCCCCAAAATTTTGAAGAGTAAAATAAGACTAGGTGAACAGGATTACAGGCATGGTGACACACACCTGTAATCCCAGTATTTGGGAGACTGAGAAAGGAGGACCCCAGGTTCCAAGCCAGCCTCAGCAACTTAGCAAGGCTCTCAGCAACTTAGCAAGATCTTGTTTTCAGATAAAAAAATAAAAAGGGCTGGGGATGGAGCTCAGAGGTAGAATGCCCCTGGGTTCAATCCCCAGCACCACATATGCACATACCTGCACATGTGCATGCACACACACACACACACACACACACACACACACACACCCCTGACTAGGTGAGTGAATTTGGAGGGAATGGCATTGCAGGCAGACAGAGTGGAGGTATAAAGAATGTGGAACATGAGGGAAACTGCAGATAGTTCTGCTGCAGTCAAAACGAGGGGTCTTTGTGAGAAAATGGCAGAGGTAGTTGGAGAGGCAATCAGAAACTTTACCATTAGGGACTAACTGGATACTGGACTAAAAATTGGACTTGACTGAGACAGGAGGATCATAGATTCAAAGACAGCCTCAGTAACTTAGCAAGGACATCAGCAATTTAGTGAGACCCTGTTTCAAAATAAAAAATAAGGAGACTGAGACAAGAAGACTGCAGGTTCACAGCCAGCCTCAGCAACTTTGTAAGGCCTTCTGCAAATTAGCCCTATTTCAAAAAATAAAAATAGGGCTGGGGTGTAGCTCAGAAGTAAAATGCCCCTGGGTTCAATCCACAGTACCAAAAAAAAAATGGTTTTGATTTTTTTTTTAAGGATAGAACATAACTGAAGGACTTTAAGCATTAGAATAACATCACACTTTGTGTGTGTGGGGGTACTGGGGATTGAACCCAGGAGCATTATACCTCTGAGTTATACCCCCAGACCTATTTTATTTTTTATTTTGAAACAGGGCGTCAATAAGTAGCTGAGGCTGGCTATGAGCCTGCAATCCTCCTGTCTCAGCCTCCCAAATACTGGGATTACAGGCATGCGCCACACGCCCGGCTGCCCACTGGTATTTTAAGGAAAAAATTGTAGCAGTGGTAGGGGCAGGGAAGTCAGTGAGGATGTTGTACTCTTCCTTGTAGCGATGATATTAAGGGGACATTTACCTACAGGATGGAAGGAACTAGACCTGGGGAGGGGTAAGGAAACCTGACGAGGTAGTGGGTGCTGTGAACAGGTGAAGGTATTAGGGGGTAGACAACAATGGAAGTTTGTGCAGAGCTGGGCTTTTTCTAAAGTGAAATGGTACAGTTAGAACAATACCAAAAAGAGAACCTTGAGAAATATCTCAGCCATTTAAAAAGGAGCCAGCAGTGAGAGGTGCTATGGAATACTTCTGTCCTTGAAACCAAAAGAGGTCATCATACAGGAATATCTTATGTTGATTTTGGTATGCAATCACTATTGACTTGGTGCACACACCACATCAGCTCTCTGTGTTCTTTAGCTAATTTGCACTTAGGACAAGCTCAACAAAAATTCAAGGCTGTGATTTCATAAGAAAGACTTAGTAAAGCATTTTGCAAATATATTGAAAGATTCTGTGTGTTTCTGTTGTACTTTGGGATTCCTGAAATAATAGTCAAAACAGTATCGCTGCCTTCTTCATAATCCACATAAACTGGTTGTGGTGGCGCACACGTGTAATCCCAGTACTTGGGAGACTGAGACAGGATCACAGGTTCAAGGGCAGCCTCAGCAAGTAGTGAGACTCACATCAACCTAGTGAGACCCTGTTTCAAAATAAAAATAAAATTGGGCAGGGTGTGGCTCAGAGGTAGAATGCCCCTGGGTTCAATCCCCGGTAACACACACACAAAGAAATAATCCACATAGTTTTACAAAGTATAAACGATATCCCAGAGAAACTGGGCATGGTAGCGCACGCTTGTAATCCCAGTACTTGGGAGGCTGAGACAGGAGGATTGCAGGTTCAAGACCAGCCTCAGCTACTTAGGCCCTCTGCAACTTAGTGAGACCCTGTTTCACAATAAAGAATAAAAAATAGGGCTGGGGATGTAGCTCGGAGGTAGAATGTCCCTGGGTTCAATCCCTGGTACTGCAAAAAAAAAAAAAAAATCCCAGAGAGAGTTAGAGGCAGAAGATGTGGAAGTAAAAGTAGCCTATCCTCTATAACTATTTTTAAGGGTGATCTGTCAGTAGGGGTGTTTATGGGTGGGTATTGGGTATTGGGGCATACATTGACCAGAGAAGATAATTTAGGTAAAGCGCTATCCTCAAAACCTTTGAGAAGCCGGGTATGGTGGCTCACGCTTGTGATCCCAGTACTTGGGAGGCTGAGACATGAGGATTGCAGGTTCGCAGCCAGCCTCAGCTACTTAGGGAGGCCCTCCGCAATTTAGACCCTGTTTCAAAATAAAGAATAAAAAATAGGGCTGGGGGTGTAGCTCGGAGGTAGAATGCCCCTGGGCCATCCCCAGTTACACATACACACACAAAAAAAACTTTGAGAAAGGGTCTCCTCACAAAGTTAGAAACCAGGAAATCTATGCCATGAAAAATAATCTTACCATTCCACTAGAACGAACAGACACATGCTCTTTGTGACAAAAATAGATAATGAGACATGGTGTATCCAGAACAAACTCCCCCCAGGCTGTGTGTGTGTTTTGCTGGGGATTGAACCTGGTGGCATTCTACCTCTAAGCTACAACCCCATCCCTTTTTATTTTTTTGTTTTGAAACAGGGTCTTTCTAGGTTGCTGAGGTTGGCCTGGAACTTGTGATCCTCCTATTTTAGTTTCCCAAGTAGTGGGATTACAACAGTGCACCACTATGCCCTGCTTAAAAGGGTTTTATACTTTGTTAGGCTCCTGGAGCACTCGTTTCCCTTTCTGCTTTTAGTGTCCACCTCACACAGTTCTCATTTTCCCCTCTCCATTCCCTAGACTTACTATTCTTTCTTCCTCTACTCCCAAAACGGGAAAGCCTTTAGCATTTAACTGTAGTGCTTTATTTGGCTGTCAGTATTTGTCACATTAGTAATTGGGTGAGCTTGGCTGGAGGTGGGGGGCCGTTCTGCCCTTTTGAAGATTGGCCCACACACCATTGTACTTAGATACCCACACAGGAGCAGAGGCAAGCTGGCTGGATTCTGAATGCAAAAGCATGATGCTGTGGGTGGGAGCATGTATAGTTTTAGAATTTTTAAAGTCAAGACAAAGCACCTGATGAGGCCAGTGGAATAGACTTTACAACAGATAGAACTTTAGTTTCTGTTTTTCTTAACATTCAGCAATATAAAATGCTTATAAAATGAAAATTATTCAATACTTGTAACTATTGTACCTCCGTCAAATCAGCACATTTACAAATATCTGCTGGCTCCCATGCTCACGTTTTCTGGCTTATGGGTGTTCTGATTTAGTGGAGTACATGAGCTGGAGCTTGCATTCCAGCAGGGGTGATTTTTCCTTCAAGAAGGCAAAATTTTTTTTTAATACTTTTATTTTTTTGAAACCGGGTCTCACGAAGTTGCGTTTTTGCGGAGGGCCTCACTAGGTAGAGAGAGAGAGAGAGAGACAGGGAGGGGGGGAGGGAGAGGGAGAGGGAGAGAGAGAGAGCGCGCGCATGAGCCCTGAGGCTGGCCGATAACCCAGATCCTCTGGTCTCCGGATCCTCTGGTCTCTGCCTCCCAAAGTACTGGGATTACAAGTGTGCGGAGCACGCCCAACAAGAAGGCAAAATTTTGTTTTTGGAGAGTGAAAAAAAAATATTACTCTTTTTATATACAAAGTATAAGCCGGGCGTGGTGGCACATGCTTGTAATCCCAGTACTTGGGAGGCTGAGACCGGAGGATCCAAGTTCAGGGCCAGCCTCAGCTACTTAGTGAGGCCCTCTTTCAAAATAAAGAATAAAAAAATAGGGCTGGGGCCGGGCGTGGTGGCGCACGCTTGTAACCCCAGTACTTTGGGAGGCGGAGACCAGAGGATCCGGGTTCGCGGCCAGCCTCAGCTCTCTCTCTCTTTCTCTTTCTCTCTCTCTTTCTCTCTCTCTCTCTCTCTCTCTCTCTCTCTCTCTCTCTCTCTACTTAGGCCCTCCGCAACTACGTGAGACCTGGTTTCAAAATACAGTATAAAAAATAGGGCTGGGGGTGTAGCACGGAGGTAGAACGCCCCTGAGTTCAATCCCCGGTACCGCAAAAAAAAAAAAATAGGGCTGGGGGTGTACCTCAGAGGTAGAATGCCCCTGGGTTCAATCCCCTATACCACAAAAATAAAAACCACACAACCCCCCCCCAAAACAACAAAGTATAGTATCATTACAATATAAATAAATATGTAGCATATCAGTGGTATTAAAATTTTATAAGAGCTAGGCATTGTGGCACGCCCTTATAATTGCAGTACTTGGGAGGCTGAGACAAGAGGATCACAGACTTGAAGCCAGCCTCAGCTACTTAGTGAGGCCCTCCACAATTTAAGTGAGACCTGTTTCAAAAAAAATAATAAAATAGGGCTGGGGGTGTAGCTCAGAGGTAGAATGCCTCTGGGTTCAATCCCCAGTACTGCAAAATTAATTAATTTTATAAGAGCCAGGCATGGTGGCGCACAATTATTATTATTATTTTTTTTTTTTTTTTGCGGTACTGGGGATGGAACCCAGGGGCATTCTACCTCTGAGCTACACCCCCAGTCCTATTTTTTATTCTTTATTTTGAAACAGGGTCTCGCTAAGTTGCAGAGGGCCTCACTAAGTAGCTGAGGCTGGCCGTGAACCTGCGATCCTCCTGTCTCAGCCTCCCAAGTACTGGGATTACAAGCGTGTGCCACCATGCCCGGCTGTGGCGCACAATTATAATCCTAGTACTTGGGAGGCTGAGACAGGAGGATTTTAGGTTCAAGGCAAGCCTCACCAAATTAGTGAGAACCTCAGCAACTTATAGCAAGACGCTGTTTCAAAATAAAAAGGGCTGAGATATAGCTTAGGGGTAGAATGCCCCCCAGGTTCAATCCTCAGTATCCCCCCACACAAAGTACCTTTTCCAGGAAGGGTTGTCTTTAATATGCACAGGAAGATCACATGATAGGTATATAATATGTTGTGCCTGAGCCAGGCGTAGTGGCGCATGCTTGTAATCCCAGTACTTGGGAGGCTGAGACGGAGGATCTGGATTTGCGGCTAGCCTCAGCAACTTAGCGAGACCCTGTTTTAAAATAAAGAATAAAATATAGAGTTGGGGTGTAGCTCAGAGGGGCACAATTGTTTATTTATTTTTTATTTTATTTATTTTTTTTTTTTGCGGTACTGGGGATGGAACCCAGGGCATTCTACCTCTGAGCTACACCCCCAGTCCTATTTCTTATTCTTTATTTTGAAACAGGGTCTCACTAAATTGTGGAGGGCCTCACTAAGTAGCTGAGGCTGGCTGCGAACCTGTGATTCTCTTGTCTCAGCCTCCCAAGTACTGAAATTACAGGTGTGTGCAGCCGCACCGGGCTCAAGTTCTAACTTTAAAGTATAAAAGAACAAAGCATATGGGGCTATTATTTTACAGGGGAATTTCTCTGAGGCCCAGAGAAGCCAGGCAGGCAGGCAGAAAGGTCGCAGAAGCAGTGGAGGCGGTGTCACTGGGTCCCTGTGTTCTTGCTGTGCTACACTTGCTTTTGTGTCAGTCACCCCCTACTGTGCAGACGTCTGCATGTGGTAATGGTGTTGCCTGCCCTGTGTGAACTCAAGCTGCATTTGACCTACATTGCACAGGTTGGGGAATACACTTGTGAGGGTTCTTAAGGATAGCTCGTGGATGCCTTCTAGAATCGCATAATTTTCCTTGCCCATATTTGTGACTTCAGATATACTAGGCTTTATGATAAAATGGATTGGAAAATCTCCTAAAATCCCATCTGGTCGTGTGTGTGTGTGTGTGTGTGTGTGTGCGTGTGTGTGTGTGTGTGTGTGTGTGAGAGAGAGAGAGAGAGAGAGAAAGACGCTCAAAATTACTAGGAATTGTTCCAAACACTTATAAAACTGGTCTCTGTTGTAGAGGAAGAGATTGGGGGTTGGGGGTAAGTGGTTGCAATCTGTCCAGGCTGTATTTTGAGACTTAAGCTATTTAAAACATTTGCTTATTGTGAATAGAAAGAAAACCAGGCATAAACATTCATTATATAATAACTACATTTCCTCATTTACACTTGGGAAATAGTTTACTATTTTTGTTTGTTTTTCTGGTACTGGGGATTGAATGCAGGACCTTATTATACATGCTAGTCAAGTGTTCTACTACTGAGCTACATCCTCAACTCTATTTATTTATTTATTTTTATTTTGAGATAGGTCTCACTAAATTGCCCAGGCTGGCCTTGAATTTGGAAACTGGGATTATATATAGGCATGTGCCACCATGCCTGGCTTAAGATTTCTTTTCAGAGAGAAAGAACTATCCCAGTACTTGGGAGGCTGAGACAGGAGGATCCAGGTTCGCAGCCAGCCTCAGCTCTCTCTCTCTCTCTCTCTCTCCTTAGTGAGGCCCTCCGTAACTTCGTAAGACCCGGTATTTTTTATACTTTATTCAAAATAAAGTATAAAAATAGGGCCGGGGGTGTAGCGTGGAGGTAGAACGCCCCTGGGTTCAATCCCTGGTACCGCAAAAAGAAAAAAAAAATAAGTCTGGCATGGTGGTGCACGCTTGTAATCCCAGTACTTGAAAATACTGTTGATTTCTTCCAAAGGATAGTGTTGTTGGCTTTGTTAGTCAAACGCAAGGTCTCAGCCGGGTGCGTAATCCCAGTACTTGGGAGGCTGAGACTGGAGGATCACGGGTTTAAGGACCGCCTCAACTACTTAGTGAGGCCCTCCACAATTTAGTGAGACCCTGTTTCCAAATAAAGAATAGGGCTGAGGGTGTTAACTTGGAGATAGAATGCCCTGGGTTTAGTCCCCAGTACCACCAAAAAAAAAAAAAGCACTGGAAATGGTATTCAGCAGTTCTTCCCGCGCCTACCTGCAGCCAAGTCCCTGTATACTCACTCTAGCCACACCCATATCAGTAGAATACCTAGTTTGCTTTGTATTGCTTCAGTCCCCCCACACACACTGGGGATTGGACCCAAGAGCATTCTACCTCTGAGCTACACCCCCAGCCCTATTTTGTATTCTTTTGTTTTGAAACAATTGCTTCAGTTTTCAACACAGAGCCAGCCAAGATAGTGCATGTCTGTAATCCCAGTACATGGGAGGCTGAGACAGGAGAATCATAGGTTCAAGGCCAGCCCCAGCAACTTATCAAGACCCTGTTTCAAAATAAAAAGGGATGTAACTTTGAGGTAGAATGCCCCTGGGTTCAATCCCCAGTACCAAAAAAAAAAAAAAAAGGCAAACATGGCAGTGCATGCTTATAATCCCAGTATTTGGGAGACTGAGGCAGGAGGATTGCAGTTTTGAGGCCAGCTTCAGCAACTTAGCGATCGATACCCTGTCTCAAAATAAAAAATAGGGCTGGGGTATAGCTCAGAGTTAGAATGCTCCTGGGTTCAATCCTAGTACCAAACAAAACAAAAACGAAAAAAAAAAAAAAAAGAACAGACCAAGGAGCACTATATGGCCAAGTACAGGTATATACACTCCTATAATCCCAGCTACTCCGGAAGCTGAAGCAGGAGGATTACAAATTTGAGGCCAGCCTAGGCAACTTAGTGAGTGAGACCCTGTCCCAAAATAAAAAGGGCTGGCACAGGGGTATAGCTCAATAGTAGAGTACCCTGGGTTTAATCATGAGTGCCAAAAAAAAAAAAAAGGGAACACCATACGTTTGAAGAATGAGATTTTTTGCACAATGACATGATAGCTTTTTTTTTTTTTTTTGCGGTACCGGGGATTGAACCCAGGGGCGGTCTACCTCCAAGCTACACCCCCGGCCCTATTTTTTATACTTTATTTTGAAACCGGGTCTCACGAAGTAGCGGAGGGCCTCACTAAGTAGAGAGAGAGAGAGGGAGAGAGCTGAGGCTGGCCGCAAACCCGGATCCTCCGGTCTCCGCCTCCCAAAGTACTGAGATTACAAGCATGCGCCACCACGCCCGGCCGCTTTTTTTCTTGCGCATGCTTGTTAATCCCAGTACTTTGGGAGGCAGAGACCGGAGGATCCGGGTTCGCGGCCAGCCGCAACTCTCTCTCTCTCTCTCTCTCCCTGTCTCTCTCTCTCTCTCCCTCTACCTAGTGAGGCCCTCCGCAACTTCGTGAGACCTGGTTTCAAAATAAAGTATAAAAAAATAGGGCCGGGGTGTAGCACGGAGGTAGAACGCCCCTGGGTTCCATCCCCGGTACCGCAAAAAAAATAAATAAATAAATAAAAAAGTATTATTCTTTAGAACAGCTTTAGACTTACAGGTAAGTTTTAGAAAGCATTCCTATATACCCCACACCCAATTTCCCGTTATTAACATTTTATTAACTAACAGATGATACTCAGATTCCTTTCGTTTTTCTTAACGTCCTTTTTCTGTTCTGGGATCCCATGTAGAACACTGCAGTCCATTTAGTGGTTACGTCTCCTCAGATTCCTCTTGGTGGTTACTGATCTGGCTTATGCTTTAATGATGCAAAGAAAAGGTGGTGACTGGTTAGGAAGCCAGCACTGGAGTCCAAGAGATGGATCAGTGGGCCACAGCGGTAGCAGTACAACTAGAGAGAATCACTCTGTTTGAGTGGGTAAGGCCATAAGACGGACTGGGAAAACCCAGGGAATGAGTGTAGACAAAGAAAAACACAGGCCCAGGGGCACTCTAGTATTTAAAAACCAATGAAACCAGGTGTGGTAGTACAGGCCTGTAATCCCAGTGCTTGGAGGCTGAAACAGGAGGATTGAGGTCAGCCTCAGCAACATAGCAAGACTCTCAGTAATCTAAACAAAAAATAAAAAGGGCTGGGAGTGTAGCTCAGAGGTAAAATGACCCTGGGTTCAATCCCCAGTACTACCAAAAAAAAAAAAAAAATAAGATGAGGACTGGTGTACAGCTAGGTGGGAAGAAAACCTGGGAAATGTTGTATTCTGGAAGCCAAGAAAGTGTCTGAGGTGAAGGAAATGGTCACTTCTGTTACATGCTCCTATAAGCCAAGTCAGATGAACGCAGGGAATAGCTCTTTGGCTTCAGAAGCTGGAGTTTATTGGTCATCTTAATGAGTGACTTTAATGATTAGTGAGAGCAGAAGCATGCCTGGAGCAGGTTCAGAGGAAGGGGGGGGACACAGAGAAAGGGCCTGAGGAAACTTGCTGGGTGACCACGACACTTTCTCAGTGGTGGTTGTGTAAATTCACACCCAGACAACACCACAAATTAAAAATTAACTAGAGTTAATAGAGTGTGTGCTGAAGTATTTAGGGGAATACTGATATCTGCATTATCAGTATTGATATGATATCTGCAACTTTACTGATATCTACAACTTTAAAATGCCACTTGTTGAGGCAAGAGGATCAGTTTGAGGCTAGCCTTAGAAACTTAACAAGATCCTGTCTCAAAATAAAAAATAAAATAGCCTGGGGATGAAGCTCGGTGCTTGCCTAGCATGCATGAGGCCCTTGGGTTCAATCCCTGGTACCCCCACACACACATACACAAAACTTTTGCCAGGTATGGTGGCACACACCTGTAATCCCAGTACTTGGGAGACAGACAGGAGAATCGCAGGTTTGAAGCCAGCCTCAGCAATTTAGTGAGGCTGTCATCACTTAACAAGACCCTGTTTCCAAATAAAAACAGGACTGGGGGTGTGGCTCAGATCCAGAATGCCCCTGGGTTCACTCCCCAGCACCACACACACACACACACACACACACACACACACACACACACAAATAAAACCCTGCAAACTTTTGCTGAGTGGGGAATGGGGTTATAAAGGCCAAATAATATTATTCTGTAGTATGCCTGGTCATTGTTGTGACTTGGGAAACTAGTTATTTGGGGCAAGAGAGTAAATTTATTTGGTACTGAGGATTGAACCCAGGAGCATTCTACCTCTGAGCTACACCCTCAGCCCTTTTTATTTTTTATGTTGAAACAGGGTCTCACTAAGTTGCTGAGGGCCTCACAAAGTTCCTAAGGCTGGTCACCATGCCCCGCTTGAGAGTGAACCTTTTATGCCTGGTCACCCTTCCGTTTCCAAGAAGTGTTGATGTGGTTCTTAGTACTGTGGCCCACCCCAAATCATGGAATGGTACACAAGTTCCCCCTTTAAATGCCATGTGAAATCAGGCAGTTGTTCTTGTAGTCTGGGATTGAGGGTCTGACACACCCATTGTTTGCACTAACACATCCTATTATTTAGACCTTCTAGTCCCTCTCTTCTCTGCAGGTTGTGACATTTCTGTGGGATGCAAGTGCTGATTTTCCACATGGAGCAGTGTGTAGGTGCTCAGAGAGATAAAACTATAGGCGGAGCGAGGCTGAGGCTTGTCTTCTTTTGATGGGACATGTGGAGGACAGCGTGGTTGTTCTCTGGCTGCCCCCGCCCCAGCGTTCTCAGGAACCTGCTCTTTTGGAGCCCTGGAGCCCTGCAGCTGCCTAAAGGAGGCCCAGAGTGTGGTAATTACTAGAGAGGCCTCCACTCCAACAGCAAAAGGAGGGGTAATTTAGCTTGTCTGTTAACAACAGTTATATTTGTCTCCAATCCCATTGGAGGTGCTCAGAACAAAGTTCTTACATCCTGAACTCCAGTACCCATTTCCTTCATGAAAAGGTCTGTATTTGGAGTCTTGTAAGCACTCTGGTGTCTCTATTGGAAGTAGAGAAAGTGTACCTGGTAAAGAGTAAGCTTGAGTCAGGGTATACTAGTTAAAATGGAACATTTTCATATATTCTAAAGACTTCCTACACATTGTTATTTTGTTTTGGGGTTTGGTTTTTGGGTGGGGGTAGGTTGCAGTGCTTGGCATTGAACCCAGGGCACTCTACCATTGAGCTACTACACCCCAGCCTTTTTTCTTATTTCTTAAATTTTGAGACAGGCTCTTGCTGAATTGCCAGGCTGGCCTTGAACTTTGAATCCTCCAACCTCAGCCTCCTGAGTTGCTGGGATTACAAGTGTGTGACACTGTGTCAATTTTTTTTTTTTGGGGTACTGGGGGTGGAACCCAGGGACCTTCTGCCTCCAAGCTATACCCTCAGCCCTATTTTATTTTTATTTGGAAACAGGGTCTCACTGAAGTTGCTGAGAGCCTCACTAAATTGCTGAGGCTGACTTGGAACCTGTGATCCTCTTGTCTCAGCCTCCCACATATTAGAATTACAGACGTGCAACCACACCCCGCTGTCAATTTGAATTAGTTATGAAAAAGCAGTGTCAGATTTGTGTAGCTCTTTTTAATTGTACAGCAGCTAAAGCATCACCTTCATTCTCCTGGGAGAATGGGATCATTCTTCATAACCAAGAAATTATCCCTTTTATGTGTTTTCATTCCCTTTTTGTTTGCTTATGGTAGAGAAAAATCGTACTTTCTCTAACTTAATTACATCATCCTATGTAATAATAAGCCTATGACATAGATGAAATTTGATTTTTTTTTTTTTTTTTGCCGTACTGGGGATTGAACCCCAGGGGCATTCTACCTCCGAGTTACATCCCGAGCCCTATTTTTTTTATTATTCATTTTGAAACAGGGTCTCACTAAGTTGCGGAGGGCCTCACTAAGTAGCTGAGGCTGGCCACAAACCTGGATCCTCCGGTCTCAGCCTCCCAAGTACTGGGATTACAAGCGCGTGCCACCACGCCCGGCTGAAATTTTATTTTATTTTTTATTTTTTATTTTTTTGCGGTACCGGGGATTGAACCCAGGGGCGTTCTATCTCCGTGCTACACCCCTGGCCCTATTTTTATCCTTTATTTTGAGACCAGATCTCACAAAGTTGCGGAGGGCCTCACTAAGTAGCTGAGGCTGGCCGGGAACCCGGATCCTCCAGTCTCAGCCTCCCAAGTACAGGGATTACAAGCGTGCGCCACCACGCCCGGCTTTGAAATTTTATTTTTTTACCCTGTAATGTCTGAGGTTCTTGTGCTTGGGGAAGTACACAGGGGGATATTTTGGGAAGGAGGGGTAAATTTAGATTCTTTGTGTGTGTGTGTGTGTGTGTTACTGGGGATTGAACCCAGGGGTGTTCTACCTCTAAGCTGCACCCCCAGTCCTATTTTATTTTTTTATTTTTGAAACAGGGTCTCACTAAGTTGCAGAGGACCTCACTAAGTATCTGAGGCTGGCGGTGAACCTGCGATCCTCCTGTCTCAGCCTCCCAAGAACTGGGATTACAAGTGTGTGCCACCACACCAAATTTAGATTCTTTAATACATGTAGCTTTTTTAATGTTTATTTTAGAGACTTTTCTAAACAGCCAGAATTCCCTTACTCCATCTAAATTTCTTTCTTCTTTTGTGTAGCTTGCTGTAGTAGCCTTTTTATGGAGGGTGGGGGTGGAACCCAGGGGTATTATACCTCCAAACTACACCTCCAGCCCTTTTAATTTTTTATTTTGAAACAAGTTCTTGCTAAATTGCTAAGGCTGGCCTTGAACCAGCGATCCTCCCGTCTCAGCCTCCCAAGTACTGGGATTACAGGCATGGGCCATTGCACTGGGCTGCAGTAGCTTTGTAACCACGTGGTCTTCCTGCTGCCCCTCTCCTCTACTTTAGATGTGTCCTACACACAAGCCAGAGTCGTCATCGTACAGAGCAGATCTCCAGGGTCCTCATTCTGCCCTTCGATGCCAGCACGTTCTGGCCTAGTTCTCTGTCTCTCTGGTCCCCTGTGTCTCCACTTGCTGCCTAGCTCACTCAGATTTAGCATTTCCGTTTCTAGACTATGCTAAACCCCTCCCTGCCCAAGAGCTTTTGCTTAGGCTCTTCCCTCTGCCTGTGAGGACTTGAATGTTCCACCCTTGCCCCCCGGGGCTCGTCTAGCTATGTCCTACTCACACTTTGCGTCCCTTTAAATATGACTACCCTGGGGAGTTTTCTGATTGCCATCTTCATGTGTGATTAAGTTTCCCCAAGATGTATACCCCCAGCCCTTTTTTATTTTTATTGAAATGGAGTCTCACTACTTGCTGAGGCGGTCCTCAGAACCTGCAATCCTCCTGTCTCAGCCTCCCAAATACTGGGATTATAGGCGTACACCACCACACTCGGCTGAAAATTCAGATTTTTAATACATATGGCCAAATTACTATTCATAAAATCATATATCCTTTTGTATCTCTGAGTATTAACTTGTTTTCATCTTTGCCAATATGATCATCCAAAAGATGGGGCAGTCTCTCAAATGTCTGAGTCCTAGAATCAAGTCTGGAGTGAGCCCTTCATCTAGTTATTCCGGGCCAGGCTGCATGAAATCGTTCTTGAAGACTTCAGAACTGTAGGGCTCTTCCGCCTTCCTGGTGGTGGAGGAGGGGCAGGGGAGAGCTTGTCCTGGCAGGCAGCAGTGTTTCTGCAGTAGAGTGACACTGCCAGCTGGTTACCTGTGAGAGATGACTGCTTGATCAGCCACAGCCAGCTGTCCAAAAGGCACGCAAATTACCACTTGTCGTTTAAACACAGGACAGCTCCATCGCAGGAAGGCAGTATGTAGCCCAGCAGAGAACAGCCAGCAAAGTGCCATTAAACAGCTATGGCTCCCTTCTGTACTTACCAATTAAAACATAAAGGGGAAGATGTCTTTGCTTACTGTGCCCTCTGACATACTCTGACTCGCTCTACTTTGGGGGCCTTTCTCTGTTTCTGGACTATTTGAAGTCGTCCTTTTTCTAGTTCTGCCAGACATGAATTGAACTTTCCATGTCAGCCGTGCAGCCAATTTGGAAACTTATTGCAGTGAATTCCATGTTCAACTCACAATCAGCAATTTCCCTTATCTCACTTTTTACTTATTCCCTTGTTATTTACATGTACAGCTCCCTTAGTTCATAAACACTTGTGAGGGTGGGGCCTGTGTCTTTTTTTCTTCTGTTATTGCAGCTTCCTAACAAATGCTTTCAGTATAGTAGACACTTAAATATTAACTAAAGTGAGTTCAAAGGCAACAGCTACTGTAAATCATGATGGCAGTCTAGTAATGACTAGATTACAGGCCCCACGTTTTCATGCCCTCGCACCCTTTCTCAGCTCCCCATAACTTCTTTTTTTTTTGGTGTGTATATGTGGCACAGGAGATTGAACCCAGGGGCATTCTGCCTCTGTGCTACCCCCCTCCCCCAGCCCTAGTTTATTTTGAAACAGGGCCTCACTAAGTTGCAGAGGGCCTCATTAAGTAGCTGAGTCTGGCTGCAAACCTGCAATCCTCCTGTCTCAGCCTCCCAAGTACTGAGATTACAGGTATGTGCCACCATGCCTGGCTTTTTTTTTTTTTAATAGAAATGGGGTGTGGAGGCTGGGGATAATAGCTCAGTGGTAGTATGCTTACTTTTCATGCATGAAGCCCTGGGTCTGATTCCCCAGCACTACCACCAAAAAAAGAGAAAGAGAGATGAAGTCTCACTATTTTCTATTCTGGTCTAAAACGATTCTCCTGCCTCAGCCTCCCAAGTAGCTGGGATTCTCTAGTAGCCACACACCTGTCCGAATCTATCACTCTTTTTTTTTTTTTTTTTTGGTACTGGGGATTGAATCCAGGGGCATTCTACCTCCAAGCTATGCTCCCAGCCCTATTTTTGTATTCTTTATTTGGAAACAGGGTCTCACTAAGTTGCGGAGGGCCTCACTAAGTAGCTGAGGCCGGCCGCGAACCTGCGATCCTCCAGTCTCAGCCTCCCAAGTACTGGGATTACAAGCATGTACCACCACGCCCGGCTCGAATCTATCATTCTTAACCATCTAAACAACTATTCCATTTACTGTTAAAAGTTATGGGGCCTAAGCCTAAGTTATGCACCACCGTGCCTGGCTTCCTATATATATATTTATTTATTTAGTTTTATTTTATTTTAGTACTGGGGATTGAACCTAGAAGCATTCTACCTCCAAGCTACCTCCCCAGACCAATTTTCTTATTTGGAAACAGGGTCTCACTAGGTTGCTGAGAGCCTTGATAAGTTGCCGGGACTGGCTTTGAACCTGCGATCCTCCTGTCTCAGCCTCCTAAGTACTGGGATTACAAGCGTGCAACACCACACCTGGCTTCCTATTTTATTTTTAATTTTGAAACAGGGTCTTGCTAGGGCCTCATTAAGTAAGATTCTTTATAGCTTTCTTCTCTAAGTAGCTGGCAGAATTTGGGTACTTCCTGTTTTGTTTGCCCCCTAACAAATGTTACTTCATATGAGATATCTCCTTATGTGTTCCAAAGGATGCATAGAACCGACTTGAGAGTGATTTAAGCGATGGTCCTGGTAGGAAATGCATGAGGAGACTTCAGTAACAAGAATGTTTGCCAGGTGTGGGTAGTTTCTCTAGAAACCACAGGGGAGGAAGGGGGGGCGGACAGAGGAAGGCGGAGGAGTTACCCAAACCTTGAGGTGTAAGGACTGTGACCTTCAGTTGAGAGTCAGAGGTTCTCCACAGACCTTCCCTGGGAAGGAGCCAGAGGAGTAAACACCCTGACCTCAGCCTCCCTTTGTCTTCTATGGGCCTCTGTAGTGGTCAGGAACACTGGAATTGGGGGGGGGGCTGCCAATGTGGTCCATACAGAACCAGGGCACAAAAAGAGCAGGATGTTGATAGACTGAGGCAGGTGGAAGGGACAAGCACAGGATTGCCATCTGCCTGTTTAAATTAGGCTTTTTACTTGTGGCAGATTTAAAAGGGGAGAATTTATCTAGGTATCTATCTAGGTGTCATACACCTGTAATCCCAGCTACTTGGGAGGCTGAGGCAGGATTGCAAATTCGAGGCCAGCCTGGGCAACTGAGACCTATCTGAAAATAAAAAAAAAATTAAAAAGGACTGAAGAAAGCTGGGTGTGGTGGCGCACACCTGTAATTCCAGTACTTGGGAGGCTGAGATAGGAGAATTGCAGGTTTGAGGATAGTCTCAGCAACCTAGCAAGACCCCTTTTTTTTTTTTTTTTGCGGTACTGGGGATTGAACCCAGGGGCATTTTACCTCTGAGCTACACCCCCAGCCCTATTTTTTATTCCTTATTTTGAAACAAGGTCTCACTAAGTTGCGGAGGGCCTCACTAAGTAGCTGAGGCTGGCTGCGAACCCGGATCCTCCAGTCTCCGCCTCAGCACCTTGGCAAGACCCTGTTTCAAAATAAAAAATATCTGGGCGTGGTGGCACACGCTCGTAATCCCGGTACTTGGGAGGCTGAGACAGGAGGATCGCAGGTTCGAGGACAGCCTCAACAAGTAGTGAGACTCATCAACCTAGTGAGACCCTGTTTCAAAGTAAAAATAAAATAGGGTTGGGGGAATTAGAATGGCAATCATTAAAAACACAAACAACAACAAATGCTGGCGAGGATGTGGAGAAGTAGGAACTCTACTACACTGTTGGTGGAATTGCAAATTAGTGCAACCGCTTTGGAAAACAGTGTGGAGGATCCTCAGAAGAATGGGAATAAACCTACCGTAT
>PVJS01040455.1:0-18432 GCA_004027185.1 Glis glis
TAGAGAGAGAGAGAGAGAGAGAGAGAGAGACAGACAGACAGACAGACAGACAGACAGAGGGGGAGAGAGAGAGAGAGAGAGAGAGAGAGAGCTGAGGCTGGCTGAGAACCAGGATCCTCCGGTCTCCGCCTCCCAAAGTACTGGGATTACAAGCGTGCGCCACCACGCCAGGTGCACAGACACATTTCTTACTACTTTTTCTAATTGGATGGCTCCCATTGTAGAGATAACCACCCAACGCATTCATATAATGAGTCATTATGTCTCCCATGAGCCGATTTCAGAAAGATATCCACAGTCATTGAGGGCGACATGGTCAAGTGGTAGTGTTATTAAGTACTTGAAGGCCTTTTATGTCCACTCCTTAAATACAGATACAGAAGGCTTGGAAAAACTACAAGTTAATACCTGGACCCCATAGGTGTTGTACAGTTCTCTGGGCGTATGTGGTGCCTCTGGAAGGAAAACGTTAATTGCAGTTGCCGTTCACTCCAAGCGTGATCCACATCAGTTAGGAGACGCTGTCAAGTACTGACAGGCCCTCTAAGGCAGCTTCCCGGCCAGCTGGTAAACCGTAATGTCCTCAATTCAGTTAAGTCTGTGTCTTTGAAGGGACTACCTAAAAATTGTCAGTGTTACCAAAAATATTTATTTACACACCACCTGCCAGGTGGCATCAATCCACCACAGGGGATTTCCTAGTGATACAGATGGGATTGGGAATGGGAGAACATATAACAGTGGTGACCGGCATTTTGTGTAGGAGCTACAGGAGCTGGAGATGTTTCTTAATGGTTCTGATTGACTGCTTTGTCAAGTTATAGAGACTGGTAATCAAGTCCTGGTTACCACCATTTGGTGGAAGATTGAATTACAGACATAGGAGTCATTTAAATTTAAGCAACTTGCCCCTTGGAGAGCAGCACTGGGATGTTTTCTTTGTGAGGAAGGCTCCAGGGGTGGCTCTCAGAGATGAAGGGTCATTGATGTCCCTCCCTGCTCTAGCCTCCCTGGGTTCTAAGGTATTTCCTCACTCCCTGGGTATTGGAATTGTCACTTTCCCCATGCTCCCACAAAAGCAGTAACTATAAATTCAACTTTTTTCCAATGATCATCTACATGCACCCAGACCTTTCATGTGGAGAGTGATAAGCTCTTTTAATAAAATTCATCAAGATGTATTATATCCCTCTCCTTGCCCCATGTGGACTTTTTTCATAGATTAAGAGATCAGTGTGTTCAGCTCAATGATCATTATCTCTATGAACTGAAGATGGTAACAACCCAAGGGGAGAATCAGGTGAATGAACAAAAATTAAATTTGAATTCCTTAGGCCACCATTTGACCAGGCTGGTCCAAAGTTGTTAGATCTAAAAACCTTTTGTATTATGGTTAGAATGTTAAGGTTGGATCCAAATTTCAAAATGCGTCTATATAACTCCTCAGCCCTTTCATCCTGGTAATTACTCAGGAGATGATCAAGAAATGATGAACCAATGGGGGAATTGCCTCATTCATTGACCAAACTGCCTATACTATGGTCCGTGGATCATAAAAGAAGGTAAGGGATGTGGAGTAAGACATCTTTTACAGTATTTTTTTAAGACTATGCCACTTCTGAATGACACCAGAATTTAAGAGTGAAAAGGGGTAAGAATAGTCCATCAGATACCTTGAATGCTAGCCCACTGCTGGGTGACCTCTGAGACAAAAGTTGTACCATTGTTAGATAGCAAATAGTCTGCAAAGTTGAACACATAACACAATTTAGTTTCATGGGCCACAATAGCGTAGCTGGAGTTTGCGGATCAGACTGGAATAATGACAGTTCCATATTCCCACTCGTGAGCTCATTCCCCCAGATATAATAAGCTCAGGCACCTTTAGGTAGTCCCAACCAACAATGAGGACATTACCACAAAGCAGAGGAGGGGCAGGAAGAAAATCTTGCAGCTTCTGATCAACCATCCAATTCTTTCTCCAGATCTCACCAGCCCGGTGGGTGAGACCTGATGAGAGGGATTTTCTCATTGCATCTGAGAGACTATAACTTTATATTAGAAGCAGAGGAGAGGGGTGAATGATCTCTCCTGCAAGAATGCTATACAAATGACTAGACTACATGGTTAGCTAATAAAATGAGATAATCAGGATAATTACTAAATTGAGAGCCAGAGTGAAATGTCTATAGCAGCAATTATCAGAAACACTCATACAAGGCAGAGGATAAGTTGTATGGGATTGAAAAGGAGTAGTCAGGTTTTTGTTTCAGCTTTTACAGCAGGAGGCCTGGACTTGAGGTTTTCCTTTACTTAACAGTTTTCTACTAGAAGCAGAGAGGAAAACTGTATCTGTTTTTTATGAACTTTGAGCTAAAACTTAAAACAGTGTCAAATATCTATTCGATGGAACAACAACATGCTTTATAGAGTGATGTTTTATCCATGATGATTTTTTTTATTTTTAGGCTTATTGCTGAAAAGGCCAATACTGTGTAATTACAGGTTTTTATACCTGTGAATGAAGGCTTATAAAGAAATAACAATCTATTTTACATATTGGATACAAAATCCACATCATAAAAAATATACATATATGTATATATATTATACATGTATGTCTGCATCTGCATGTGTGTATATCTATAGGATATAGATATGTAAAATAAATGTATATATATATATATATATATACATCCCATACACATTTATTATTTATATCTATATTTTATTTTACTTACATTTTTCCCAAATTCATTTCATTATCACATATTTGGAGCAGTTATATGTGCAGGGTATTAACTATGGTTTAAAGGTGATTGAGACCATTAAGATCAAGGAGTAAGTAAAACAGTTACGATAAGGACACATTAAGTCATATGGCACTAGCTGGGCATGTTGGCACACAACTGTAACCCCAGTACTTGGGAAACTAAGACAGCCGGATC
This sequence comes from Glis glis, assembly GCA_004027185.1. Taxonomy (NCBI): domain Eukaryota; kingdom Metazoa; phylum Chordata; class Mammalia; order Rodentia; family Gliridae; genus Glis; species Glis glis. The sequence goes on from PVJS01040455.1 coordinate 2,949, forward strand.
ACAAGTTCCAAGTTGGAAGCCAGCATGGTAACTTAGTGAGCTCTGTTTCAAAATAAAAAAAATAAAATGGGCTATGGGTATAGCTCAGAGGTAGAATGCCCCTGGGTTCAATCCCCAGTACCCTCCCTCCCACACACAAATCATGTGGCACCAGATACAATATTATGAGTCAATTATTAAAGCAACTTGTGAAAATTAAGGGATCTAATACTTATTAGAATTTTCGAGAAAATTTTTAGAATTTTTTTTGTGTGAAAATTAAGGGATCTAATACTCATAAGAATAGTCAGAGAAGTTAATGGAAGTAGAAGACCCAGAAACAGATTCAGCATATCATTAACCTCACATTTCAAATCAATTTTGATTTTTTTAAAAAGTTACTAATTGGTACCATAGTAATTGGTTTCCTATTTGGAAAAAATTAAAAATATACCATACTAAAAATCCCCATGAATTAAAATGTCAAATTAAGCCCAAATTAAGTTGCTGGAAATATAATTTAAATGTTTACTTGAGTTCAGTGTAGTTATTTCTTAGAAAAGTAAGAAGAAACTATAATAGGTAAACACTGTGATCTCAATACATAACATTTCCTGGCAAGTGCTTTGATCTCAAACTCTTACTAAAATTGTTAGAATAAAGGCATTCTATTTGCCTTGGATCATGGGTGGTCCTTTCACTATTCCAAGTCAATGGTTATTTATTTATTTATTTATTTATTTATTTATTTATTTACTTTTTTGCAGTATGGGGGATTGAACGCAGGGGCATTCTACCTCCGCGCTACACCCCCGGCCCTATTTTTTATACTTTATTTTGAAACCGGGTCTCACGAAGTTGCGGAGGGCTTTCACTAGGGAGAGAGAGAGAGAAAGAGAGGGAGAGAGAGAGAGAGAGAGAGGAGAGAGAGACAGGAAGAGAGCGAGAGAGCTAAGGCTGGCTGCGAACCCGGATCCTCCGGTCTCTGCCTCCCAAAGTACTGGGATTACAAGCGTGCGCCACCACGCCCAGCTTATTTATTTATTTTGTGTGTGTGTGTGTGGTACTGGGGATTGAAGCCAGGGGCATTCTACCTCTGAGCTACACGCACAACTCTATTTTTTATTCTTTATTTTTAAAACAGGGTCTCACTAAGTTGCAGAGGTCCTCACTAAGTAGCTAAGGCTGACCGCGAACCTGTGATCCTCCTGTCTCAGCCTCCCAAGTACTGGGATTACAAGTGTGCGCCACCACACCCAGCGTCAATGGTTATTTTAGAGCATGAGGTTGTGATATTTCTTGTTATGTGTCTTGCATTCTCTGATCCAAAGCAAAAATAGGAAGGCTATATTTGTTCCTGTGTGGGATTAAAAACTGGACCACTCTCTCCCTCTTTATTTATTACACTTACTGTATAGTTAGTATGTACCTTGCACCACTCCAGGGAAAGGTCAGGGTATATTCATTCAGACTCTTGTGGGGGATATGTGTGGATTGTGAACAACCTCCCACACACTTCTAAATCTTCCAAAATTCAAGGTCAGAAGAGGGAGAGGAGACTTGGTGAATGTCAAATGACAGGTGATGTTAAATATGATAGGGATGGGAGAGTGGTTGGCACAGGCTGGTTCCACACACTCTTGGAGTGTCTTCCAATGAAGTATTCCTCAGTAAACATTATGTTTTGGGGGCCAGTTTTTAACTTTATTCCATCCTTTTCTATCACTTTCTTGAAGAGAGACATTGTCTCCCTTTGTCCACTATCAGCTCCATGAGCCCCCACCCAGCACACCATCATTCTTTTCCTACTCTCATGGCTTGTTCTAGCAAGCCTTCAGTATCCAGAAACATCCACATAAGAAGAAAATTTCCATATGTTTTTTGGCCATCTGAGTGGAATGGATAGGGGAAGAAAAATGGCAAGTATGTAGCAATATCTAGTGGAATTTTGTTTAATTTTTCCATATGTAATAAACCTGGAAGAAAGGGTCTGGCCCTTGTTGCTTGGGCTCTCTTTGGAATAAGAAAATATTTAAAGCCTTCTATGTTTTCAAGCTGCTCCCAAGTTTTATATTGTTGGGCAAAGGAAAAAGTCCCACTTCCGTACTACATAGTGACAACTAAACACAGTTCCTCGAGAGGACCAAAAGTACAAAATGCTTTGGATAGACTTGAACTATTTATGACCTATTTTTAGAGCATTACAAAAAATAATTGAGTGACTTTTACTTAATTCCTTTAATAAATGCTTATTGACTGATTATTATACAAAAACATAGATGTCATTACTCTGAATGAAAAGAAACAATATTATAAGGGTAAAACTATACAAATTAATCCCTAAAATTAGTGCAATCTAATTAAATCCCAGTAGAACTGAACAAGCACTTCTATAATCAAGGAAATCTTACAAGCTGACTTATTATGGTCATGGTGTATGGGGCACATAATGGAACTATATTTTAGATGAAAAAGAAGAATTAGGACAAAATTACATGTATAAAAATTTATATATATATACATAGGTCACATCTCATTTTAATTTTGGAACAACCTTAAAATCAATATGAAAGCTTTCTAGTATATCATCGCTAATTCATGATGATTGTATTGTGAATTCTGCAGTCTTCTGAATTCTATGAAGAGACAAATTAGTTGGGCATGGTGGTACTCGCTTGTATTCCTATACTTGGGAGGCTGAGACTGGAGGATTGTAGGCTTGAGACCAGCTTCAGCAAGTTAGTGAAACCCTAAGCAACTTAGTGAGACCCTGTTTTGACATAAAAATAAAAGGGGTTGAGGTGTAGCTCAGAAGTAGAATGGGTTCATTTACCCCCCCAAAAATTTTTTTGACAACAAATTAGATTGTTTCTAAAGTTGCTCAATATTTTTTAGGACATTGATTTCATTGTAAGACAATTGATCTCCAAAATAACCCTCTCCCTTTTTTTTCTTTTAATACTGGTTATTGAACCCAGGGCACTCTACCTCCAAGCTACACCCCCAGACCCATTTTATTTTTTTGTTTTGAAACAGGGTCCCACTAGGTTGCTAAAAGTCTCACTAGGTTGCTAAGGCTGTCCTCAAAGCTGCAATCCTCCTATCTTAGCCTCTCAAGTACTGGGATTACAGGTGTGGGCCACCATACCTGGTCACCACCTTCTTTTAACCTAAAGAATTAAAAAAAACATATCTAGAGATTTTTCTGTTCTCTCATCCATATAGGCACAGTAGCATGACAGGAATTGATGTGAGCTCTTCAAATTTATTTTGACTCATTTGGTTCTTCTATAGCCAGGTGAAAAAAATATATGAGAAGAATTTGTCTATAATTTGCTCTGCCAGGTCATGTCAATTTGCCGTGAGTGAAACTGGAAAAAGGCAGTAAAAGCTTCAATATGGACATCATGTATAATAATCTTCCCTCTTACTTACTGAGCACTTGCTGTGTGTCTCATATAGGCTAGCACTTTACATTTAGTGTCTCCAGTAATCTAGGCAGTATCCACAATATGTATTATTATTATCATTCCTGTTTCTCTGGTGCAGGAGCCGATGTGGGTAAGCCTAACTTACTGATGCAGCTTGCACAGCTAGTAAGCAGCTAGAACTCACACACCTAACTACTGTGTTGGAGGACTACAGAGTTTCTTTTGTATATTTGCTGGTCAGCAGGGACGGTCCCATCTTGTTTTTCTAATATATTTGCCTTCATTAGTAACCAGCTTGTAGCCATGCCCCACTTTCTTCCAAGTGCAAACCACAAGAAGAGCTGCTGATAGAAGCCCACCATCCAGGCTCTCTCCAAGACACAGCACATCTTGCCCAGGCTGCTGACTTCTGCTGCTCACATTCTCCACACTTTCTCATCACACCTGGAGTCTTGGATCAGAGTGGCCATTCCAGTCTCTGGTTCTTCCTATACTTTATTTTGCAGAAATTGCTTCTATTAGAATCCAAATTGTAATTCTTTTTTCCCCATTTCATATATGGTTTTTGCCTACTTCATTGACTTCAGGGGATCTATATGCTAATTCACCACTTGTTAAGATAAATCTGTCACTTCTTAGGATGAGGTTTATAATTTGCTTAGCAAAATATGAAATATTAAATACTTGATCTTGATATCACCCAACTAGCTGAATCAAATTTCACATCTAGAGATTAAAATACGTAATTCTTGTTATTGATATTTTAAATTCAACCTTTTTGCCTAAGGACAAAATGTTCAGAGTGTAGGCGAGTTTGAGTTACTGACTGATGATGTCAACAGGCATCTTCCTCACATATAAATAACAGTGCATTACGCTCCTCCTGAGTCAGAGACAAATGCATTATCCCTATAATTATCCCAAATTGGGTTTCCATGCCCCAGAAAAATAGTCACAACTTGGAGCCTTTCCAAATGTGTACATCAATCATCTGGTTGTGCTGTCTGCATATCTGCCATTATAGATTGGCTGCATCACTCCTTAACAACACAGTGCCCGAGATTCTGGTCTCATCGCCTTTCTCCTGTCCTGTTATTACTTCTTCAAAAGCTTTGTTAAGGTTATTTATTTTTCAAAGGTTTAACTGTCCTTGTTTTAAAAAAAATCTAAATTTAGCAATTTGTTTTCTTTACCTAATTGTATGACTTTTGACATGACTCAGCTTTATTTCCAGGAGACAAATGTAGCACTAGAAATTATTAGTAAAACTTTAAAACATAATATGTCTGATATAATGGATAAATAGAATAATACTATAATCCCCAAAGCATTTGGGAGTAGTATGTCAAACGAAGTATATTAAGGAAGGAAATCTCTCAATACTCGAAGTTGATAAAAGTTATTTTTGCTCTCCTTTCAGTCTTTTTCTAATTATCTCAGTAGAAATGCCTTCAAAGGCTTTCAGGTGAAAATTTGTAATCAATGGCTTTATGTGCTTTATTGTGAAAGGTGCCTCTCAGGAACACTTTGTAATCATTAAATTCTAAGAATAAAATGTCAACCAAAGGATTATTTTTTGTAAGATAGGAAATTTAGCATATAATACTTTTAGAGCCAGAAAGCAATTTGAGAACAAATCATAGCTGTCAATAGCTAAGACAGGCAGGGCAGGGGCCATGGTTTGCACAGAGGCAAGGCTTGTGTGTGTGTGGCCAGCTGTGTGTGCAAGACTAGCTGCTGGCACTCATTGGAGTCATGCACATAGGAAACTTGAGTTGCCTAATTTGATTTCTATCCAATAGAAGCATTTGCTTTATAGTCATACTTCTATATTGAATATTTTTCTGTATCTCTGTTTTCTCCTTAAGAAAAAGGATCCTCTCAGCTTCTTCAAATACTATATGCTTTGAATGTAACTCAGTCCTAGAAAAGATAACCATGCATATTACTAATTCAACTGTAGAGAATTCTTGGGAATTAAAAAAATATCAACAGCTAACTTTTCTCCAAAAATATATATTGGTGATGTGTCATAGTAATTAGATTCTGCCACCTTTTGTTAAGTCTTTATTCTGCCGCTGTTTTTAAGAAAAATCTGCATTAGACATTAATATTGATTGTGCAGTCAGCTTTCACAGATGTCCTTCTCTGTAATTTATTTATAGGTTTATCACAAATGCCCATGTTCACCAGAAAGAATCAATGTGCCAGAGAGATGGAAAATGCGATTTAGCCCAGTACTGACCTTGTGTGTACTTATGCGTAGGCATCTATGAAGTGTTCATGCATTTTGATTAGAAAGCAAGCCCCTTCCTGTCTTTATACTCTGTATTTCTTCCTTCCCTCTACATGGCCTACATGCACATACTCCTTCCTGGTTCCCTGATTCAGTTCTTAATATTCAATGCCTTGTTCTCTGCCTGTCAGCAGCATTGGACTCTTAATTCTTGCTCATCCTTAACAAGTTTGCACACATCTCAAGGCCTGTGCATTCTTCTGTCTTGGTGAAACCCTGTTGTATTGTCATGGCCTTCTTTTCTCACTCTATTTACACATTTGCTGATCAGGGAAGTAGTTTTTGGCATCCCACATATAAATTCATGCCCCACCATACTGCTTTATCTTTTATTTTTTGGTGCTTTTATTTTTTATTTTGAAACAGGGTCTCACTAAGTTACTGAGGGTCTCGCTAAGTTTCTGAGACTGGCCTAAAACCCATGATCCTCCTGTCTTAGCCTCCCAAGTTCTGCTTCATTATTCTTCAGAGAGCTGATCACTGCCTGATGTGACATTGCTCAATTATTTGTTTGCTCTTTTTTTAACATTTTGGTCTCTCTTTCCATTAGAATGTAAATTTCATGAGGATGACATTTTGCCTAGCACAAAGTAGATTTGCAAAACTAGAAATGAAATAATGGAGGAAACCTTTATTTGAAATTCAGAGAATTTATAGGGGAGTAAATTAATTAACAAGAGCAAATATTTAAAAACCCACATAAAAGTAGCTATAGTAAGTGAGTAAAAATTGCTGAATACAATATAATGTGTAAGGGGTCTTGATTGTTGGGACTTGATCAAAAGCTTTAAAAAGTTGTATATTAGAAAAAATGGCTGTTACACTACAGTGTGGGTGTCACAGACTTAAAAGAAAAAAAGCATCATAGTTTAGTTTTTGGTTTTGCTTTACTTTTATCTTCTCCTTTCACAAAACACACATTTTGGAATGCCTGCTATAGCTCACACAATATAGCATATGGATAAATAAAATCCCAAAGTTGAAGGAGGTCATTTTCTAGTTGAAATAAAGATACAGCTCCAAATGCTATTAAAGATATGTGAACCATTGAAAACAAAGGCACTAACAATTGACTACAATAAGTGTTATACATGATATTTAATAAATGTAAATAATAACATATTGATAGGTTCTATCAATAGTATTCTTTGTAACTTCTGGTAATAAAGTAGTGGATAGAAAATTCTGAATGTATCAGCAGATGTCATAGTAAATAACATTCACCATTAAGTGTTCAGTTCTGTAAGTCTTGGGAAAAGTAAATTTCCCTAGGATGATGTTTTCATGGAAGTATTAATAATGATTCTGTAGAAATGTTTTGAAATATGGATTTAAACTGTAGTTCAGTATTAGCCCTTCTATCTTTATTGTAATTTCTCATTTACCTTTACTTCAGTCACTAATAATAGTTCCATATCTAAGAAATAAGGCCCTTTATGTGCTAGTAAACAGCTCCAGACTTGGATTTTGTTCTCCTAATAAAGTCATTTGGCCCTGAGGCATTATGTCATAGCTCCCCAATCCTCAGTTATAAAACTGATTAATGTGAGGAAACAAGAGAATACCATAATCATTTTAGTGCATTAATTGCATTCAAGAGACAATCTTTTTTCTTCCACATGATAATAAGAACCTATGTTTGGTCTTCTTCCCATTCATTTCACATTCCCGCTTCATTCTAATAATAACCTGCCGTCTGCAGCCTTAATTTTGATAAACAGTCTCAAATCACTTTATCTCATCACAGTGTTGGATAAACACTTCTGATTTAAATTTCAATAATTCTACATTAGCAGCGCTGATATGAGCCTTAGATGTCTGATGGAAATTCTGCACAGGGATTCCTTAGTAATTATTGGTTTCACTGAGGTTTATGTTAGAGCTGTAGTCAGCTCTGTGCCAGAAATCCAAGCCCCAGAGAGCAAGGCAGGCCAAGCTTACATGATTGCTGCTGTTCACCTATGAGATATATCATAAAAAATGAAATGAAAGTCTCTCCAGTGAGTGATCAACCTGTCTATAAATCTCACAGAGTTTTAGAATCATGGAAATTTAAAGATGAGACAGCTCTATTAGATTATGTAATCAACCCCCACCCTCTCTCTTGAGGGAGTGTTCTCTTAATGCCATTTTTTTGTTATTGTTATTTTGTCTAACTATTAAAATGACTTGGTCTGTAAGATTTCTGTACTTCCCCCAGGAGAACTCTCTCTGTTCTAATAGATTTCATTGTTGGGAAGTGCTTCCTAATTGAGAAATATTTCCCCTCTAAATTTCATGCTGTTCTCTTATTTTAACCTTTATGTTACTGTTCATTTGTTTCTATTCCTTGTATACAACCCACATCCCAAATAAGTACTGGACTTATCTCATTGAGATTCAAAACATGGGAAACAAGAAAAATTATGAAAGGTAAAAACTTGTTCAACCCACTTTTTCTTCCATGTTCTCCCCTTTTTGGTGCAAGAAATGTTAGAACAAATATTTCTTGAAAAGTAAACAAAAATGGAGTATGATGTTATCATACCATGGACTATCTCCAGCCCCTCTAGGTTATGGAGAAGCTACAGATTCTTCCTCAGTATCTGAAATCTCCCTGAGATATGGGTCTTGGTTAGAGTTAACTTTGAAACTATAAACTATATTTTTTGTCATACAAATGGATTTTGAGTGAAACTAGATGAGTTTTGTTTTAATGTGGACACAAGTAAGCTGTTTGTGTCCTATCATCTGATCATTAGTAGCATCTACTTCTTTATGTGGAGAACTAAAGAATTGAGATAACACCATTATTACTTACCTTGATTTTGTAGTCGTTCTGCATGAAACATTTTGCTACATGTTTTATATGCAATATTTCAATTACTTCTCAGAATTTCAAGTACTACTGTTGTCCTTTTTTATGAGATGAGGGAACTGAAGCTTACAGAAAGATGTAGGAAAGTCATGCACCTAATAAAGATGTCTGATTCTAAATCATTCTTTAACCACACTGCCATACTGCCATTTTTTACTTATTTTATACTGTTTTTATCCTTTTATTGCTGCATTGTAATTATATATCATGGTGAAATTCAAACATACATGCACACACTGTAAGCTGTTTTTAAAGAATAATTACCAGTGTGTAAACCTTGAAGAAACAAAACTTTTCCTTGATTACTATGTGATTGCACAGAAGTTTCAAAACTTCTGAAAGTCTTAATTGTGGACAAGATACAACTGCTAAATTTGACATTTTTGTCTGTTTTGTTAGAATTCAGTAGTCTGCTAAATGTATTAGAGATCCCATAGCACTTCTGCTTATTTGTAAAGAACATTTTTGTTTTTGTTTTAATTATCTTGTGAAAACCTCCTGCAGGCCTCAGTGCAAGCAGAGGGACTGCCAGGCAACCTCTGCAGCAGCAGCTCATGAGGCAACTCTTGCAGCAAACAGCAGATAGTGAGGGAAGGTCTGAGGAAAGGCTGAGATGGGCCCAGGACAGTGTTCTTTCTAGTAGTACAGCCAAACAACAGTTATGGAGTGCAAACTTTTTTGGAACTTTTGATTTTTAGAGTTTTTAAACAAACACACATGTGGAAAGGACATTATAATGAGCTCCAATATACCCAATCCTCACACTCAACCAATATCAGTGAAGAATAATCAATGCTTAACCATTTTCCCATAGGATTAAGTCAAGTCCTTAACATCATTACCTTATTCCACTAAATACTTCTCTATTCTTTTTCAAAATAATGAGACTTTTTCCTAACCACAATATCATTATCACAATCTAAGAAAATTAAGAACATTGATGAATCTCACTAGTGTGCATAATCAAAATGCACCAATAAAAATAAGTACATTTAATATTGAATTCCTACTTAAAATTCCCAGATTCTCTAAAAATGTGTCTTTATAATTGACATGTTCAATCAGAAATCAAAGCTATGTGCTTTGCCTTTGCTGCATCTCTCTGTATTTTTAACTTTTAATTTAATATATTTTGAGAATTATTTAATCATTGCTAAAACAGTAGAGTTGCACAGTACTCTTCACTCAGCTTTTCCTACATTAACATATTACTGGACCATAGTACAATGATCGAAAACCAAGAAATTAACAGTGTTCATACTGTTATTAACCAGCCTTTTGGTGAAATTCAGATCCCATGGGGTTTTTAATAATGTTTTTTTTTTCTTCCAGAATCCAATCCGAACTCCCTCGTTGAATATGTAGTGTGCTTTTCCCCACAATGTCATTGAATTATGGGTAAACCCAAATAATGGGAAAATAATTGGAACCAAATAATTGAGAAACCCCCAATTTTTGGAAAAACCAAATAATAGTGTTCTACATTCTGGACTTGTCTTACTGTTTCCTCATGGTATTATTCAGTATATACTTCAAATATGTTCTAAGAATTGGGCTATAGAGAAAATGGCTTGGTTCATCATTTTAACAAAAATAGTTCAAAGATGATGCTGTGTACTTAATATTGTATCACATCAGTAAACATTGCTTGTCTCATCTTAATGATGGGTAGAGATTAGAGGATGTAGGAGGTTGCAGCCAGGTTGATCTGTTATGATTTTTTTCCATCAGTTTTTCTCCTCATAGTTTTAGCATCCATTGATAATCATTGCCTGAATCATTTATTTCATTTGAAGTAGCAAAATTTTCTGATTTGATTATTTCTTTTAAAATTTGTTATCTGGAATTACTCTTTAAAGAAAATTTTTACTTGGGAGGCTGAGACAGAAGGATCAGAGGTTTGAAGCTAGACTCAGCAATCTAGTGAAGCTCTCAGCAACTTAGTGAGACCCTATTTCAAAAAATTTTAAAAGAAAGAAAGAAAGAAAAAGGCCTGGGAGTGTAGCTCAGAGATAGAATGCCCCTGTGTTCAATCCCCAGTACCAGGAAAAAAAAATCCCTTAACAACTAGTTACTTAGTTACACAAATATCATTATGAGCTCCTGAATTTTGTTCACTCATTGCTACTGTTAATTGTGCTCATTCTCCTGTTGCATGCTAAACTTCCCCATCTCTTATCAGTCCCCGCAGACTCAAGCTGGCCTCTGTGGCCTTTGCACATGACCCATTAGACTCTGACACTTTCCTTGTTTTTCAGCACAAGTTATCGGTGTCTCATCTTGTGCATTTCTTGCTCCGGATCTTTAATTAGTCAGCTCTTCAAAAAGTACAAGTTCATTTTTATTTCTTTTGTAAAAATGACCTTGAGAGATCATAACCTGGACAGAAGAATCAAAACATGGACACTGTTGCTTGGAAGTGCATTATTTTTGTCAGCTGATTTCTAGGCACTATTAGAAAATAATTTATTGCAAAGGTTTATGAGGTTGGGAATTTTGTGTAAAATTATTTTCCCTGTATACTGTCAAAGCTGAGCTACCTAAAATCCACTTTCTGCATAGCAATTTAAACAAAATCCTATTATTCTTCCTTCCTTGGAATGGCTTTATATTTTCAAGAAAGCACAGCCTCCCTTAGAAAGTTAAGTGATTGAATGGAAATGCTAGCACCAAGACCTTTCCAAAGGGGCAAAAGAGAATATGCGGATCTTAAAAAGATCAGCGTTCATCTTTCTGACAGAAGAACTACACCAAAGAATTAGTTGTGCTACGCTCTGATTTCTGGACTTGGGATGTTTAAGCATGCCACTGTTACCATTCACAGCTTATAGTGCACTTAGCAAACTTAGTGATGTTGTTCTCCCCCCAAAATATTAAGAAAAAGACAGGAGCATACTATTTTTTCTGACTCCAGTAATTAGTTTTGTAATATATTTGCAGATGTTTACAAATGAACCTGAGCAGATTTTCAGATGTCAAGGTAGTATCAGTCATGTATATATGATCACTTTTTTAAATTTATTTTTTATCTTTTTTTGAAACAGGATCTTCTTATGTTGCCTATGTTGCCCAGGCTGGACTCAAAGTTACAATTCTCCTGCCTCAGCATACAATGTAGCTGGAATTACAGGCATGCACCACCACGCCTGGCCTTTATTTATTTATTTATTTATTTATTTATTTATTTATTGTGGTACCAGGGATTGAACCCAGGGGTGTTCTACCTCTGCGCTACACCCCCAGCCCTATTTTTTATACTTTATTTTGAAACCGGGTCTCACAAAGTTGCAGAGGGCCTCACTAAGGAGAGAGAGAGAGAGAGAGAGAGAGAGAGCGAGCGAGCTGAGGCTGGCCACGAACCCAGGTCCTCTGGTCTCCGCCTCCCAAAGTACTGGGATTACAAGTGTGCGCCACCACGCCCAGCTCGGCCTTTATTTTTTTAATATATGAAATTAAACTATGGTATTAAAAGAGGTATTCAAAATGTTTTCATTTTGACCTGTGTACTTTAAGAACCACTAGAGCATTTCAGCAGCTCTAACTAACCCAGGGAAACATTTACATACATTTTATTCATTTCCTCTTTGGACAAAATAAAATAGAAGTGTGGCAAATGCTAGAATTGGATGAAGAAAATCTATACATCCATTATAGCATTGAATATAGTTATTTTTCCATTTGCCTTTGTTTCTTTGACAAGATGAGCTGAAACTACTTTAGCCAATGCAACTGATACATTATATAGCAGTTTCTAAACATTTTACTATAAAGTAGTGGGTGCTATATGTGAAGGAGAGCAAAACATGTCTATTGGATTACAAGAGTAAAGTTCTGATTTCTCCAAGTAAATGAATTATTGTTTTAATTAATATTAAATTATTACTTTCCTTTTTATACTTTTATTGATGCCTTATAATTATACATCTTGGTGAGGTTTAAGTCAAATAAACAAACATGCACACAAGTCTTTCAGGTATACTGTGCCATAAATTGAGGGCACAGTATACCAAAAATGAGTTGGATAAACTAATCTGGTAAAGTAGACAGAAACACCGTTTGTGATACTAGAATTACAAATGATTTTCACGTGCCTATGTAGTTGAATAGTAGAATGTTTACATAAAATTTTAGATTGTATATTTTATTAAAACAGTATAAATATATAATTACTATGTTAATCACATGTAACTAATATATAAAATGCATATTATTTATATTACCATCCTGTCAATATATTACATTTTTGAACATGAAGTATATTATAGTTATGAACTATGTGTCAGTATATCCATTTCTTTTTTCTTTTTGATGCAATTGGGGACAGGACCCAGGGCCTTGTACATGCTAAGCAAACCCTCTACCACTAAATTGTGACCCTAGCCTATGATATTTATTTTTTTAACTGCTGGGAATTTTGTTTTGTTTGTTTGTTTTGGGCAGTACCAGGGGTTGAACCCAGGGGCATTCTACCTCCAAGCTACACCCCCAGCCCTATTTTTTATTCATTATGTTGAAACAGGGTCTCACTAAGTTGTAGAGAGCCTCACTAAGTAGCTGAGGCTGGCCGCGAACCCAGATCCTCCCGTCTCAGCCTCCCAAGTACTGGGATTATAAGCGTGTGCCACCACGTCCAGCTTAAACTGCTGGGAATTTTAAAAGATGTTTTGAATAATATACATTACAAAATGATATCCATATGGCCCTAACACAAATTATGGTATATAATATGCAACATTGAATTGACTTTGAACCTTTTACTAGTATAAATTAATGTACTTATATGAATAATAATTGAAAAAAGACAACAGCAAAACAAGTAACCATTAATATTGATAAAGAACAAGAACACAGAAGGACATTAGAAAATGAGGGAGAAATAAAAGCGCCAAGGCAAAAAGGACTAAACTACCATAGCAACTTGCCATTCCTCTCTCCAGCATCCAACTGGTGTCCAAAGTCCAGCAGTAAACTCACAGTTTTATTTATTCAATCTTTTATCTCTCAGCCAACAAATATTTTCCAAGTATCTACCATGTGGCAGCAGATAGACCCTTAATGCTTACATGTCTCAAATGTAATATCCTGTCTCTGATCTCACCACTTCATAAATACTTGAATATAATGATTTCTGGTCTTTTATTGCTCTTCTCAAATATAAACTTGATTTATGTATTGCAAGATCAGTTCACATATTGCTTCCTCTTAAGTGAATCCCTGATCTCACCCACGGTGCCCAATGCTAATCAGTTTCCTTTTCTGTTATCTCAATATTTGTACATGGATTTCTTGTTCATTCATATTGATTTTTTATAAGGTATTTGTTTATATTTTTGTCTTTTATTGAAGACAGAGATTGATATCAAGTTGGGAAGTTATGTCATTCATTCACTTCTATTTTCATGACCTGTTAGTGTTTGAAATAAGAGTAATACTTATAATTATTGAAGAAATGAATAAATGAAGAGCTACCACCTTCTTGAAATAAAACCTATTTGTGTGTTTAGTTTCTTTGCTTTAGTCATAAGGGATGTTTATGTGAGAAAAGTCTATTTGACCTTAAATTACTCTGTACTTGAGAATATGTCATTGTAATATTATTTTCATTTATATTTATTGATACATTCATACTAGTCTTATTAAATATTAAGCATCAGCTCTCCATTTTAACAAAGATTTGAGTGCAAAATCATGTTAGCCGGGCGTGGTGGCGCACGCTTGTAATCCCAGTACTGTGGGAGGCAGAGACCAGAGGATCCGGGTTCGCGGCCAGCCTCAGCTTTCGCTCTCTCTCTCTCTCTCCCCCTGTCTCTCTCTCTCTCTCTCTCTCTCTCTCCTTAGTGAGGCCCTCCGCAACTTCGTGAGAACCGGTTTCAAAATAAAGCATAAAAAAAAATAGGGCCCGGGGTGTAGCGCGGAGGTAGAACGCCCCTGCGTTCAATTCCCGGTACCGCAAAAAAAAAAAAAAAAACCATGTTATATATCAACATTCTGCTGCTTCAAATTTTAACATTTTCAAAGTGATTTAAAAGCCAACTATTCCTTGAGGCCCTACTACTGAAATAAAACCAGCAAAAAAATATTTAAGAAGCATAAGTACACCTCTTCTTTGGATCAGTATTGTCTGTATTGAGAAAAATAGAAATGCTTTTACAAAATATGAAAACAGTGTGTATTTTAAATCATGTGATATAGGCCATACATATGCATTTTCATGTATAGAAACCAGAAAGTAGAATGCAACCACAATAAAACTTGTTACCCAAACCAGACACATATTTATGTAACTAGAAGATGGCTCATAACAAAACCACATTTATAGGTAACCTCACCATGGGTGCAGGCCAAAGCAACTGTTGTAAACCAATGACTTCAGTGGAGACTTCCCAACATGGATGCAGTAAAGCAGGTGTGAAGACCTTCATGGAAAAATAGTCATGTGTAATTTTCGGTGCCAGCAATGCGATGTCAGGGAGACTTTGGAAAGGGAAATTAAACTAACCTAAAAGAATGTGATCACTCTCTAGGTGTGTGAGATGTTTAATAACCTTGCTTAGATATTTCTCTTGAAGATTTATCTGCTTAGAATGCCTTCATGGTTCTCTGTGACCTGCTCGCTACCTACGTATTTGGTGTTTCACTCCTTTTCAGTAGTCTATGTCTTTTTTATAACTGGGGTATTTCCATTCATCCAGAGTATTTTTCTAGCTTCATTTCTGGGCATGAAATGGTATACAAGCTGGGCGCGGTGGCGCACGCTTGTAATCCCAGTACTTGGGAGGCTGAGACAGGAGGATTGCAGGTTCAAGGACAGTCTCAGCAAGTAGTGAGATTCTCATCAGCCTAGAGAGATCCTGTTTCCAAAAAAATAAAATAAAATAAAATAGGACTGGGGGTGTAGCTCAGAGGTAGAATGTCCCTGGG
>PVJS01040456.1:0-18431 GCA_004027185.1 Glis glis
CAAAAAAAAAAAAAAAAAGAAAGTAAAAGATAACCTCACAGAGAGAAAATATTTGCTAATTACAAATCTGATAAGGAACTTATATCTAGAATATATAAAGAACTCTTACAACTCAATACTAAAGATAACTCAACTTTTAAAATGTGATCTAACAAAAAAAGTAAAATGTGATCTAAATAGACATTTCTTCAAAGAAGATATATAAATGCCCAATAAGCACATAAAAAGATGTTCAACATGCTTAGACATAAGTGAAAAGAAAATCAAAAACACCATGTTATACTATTTCACACCCATTAGTATGGTCAGTATATTAGAAAAAATGAAATAAAAAAGAAAACCAGACAATTAGTATTGTCAAGGATGTAGGGTAATTGGAGCCCTTATACATTATTGGTGAGGCTTTAAAACAGTGCAGTTGTTTTGCAAAGTCTGGCTGTTCCTCAAAAACTTAAACACAGAATAACCATATGACCCAGAAATTCCAATCCTAGGTATATACCCAAAAGAAATGAAAATATATATCTACACAAAAGCTTTTGTGTGAATTTTCATAGCTGCATTATTGATAACAGCCAAAAATCATAACTACCCAAACGTCCATCAGTTGATGAATGGATAAATGAAATGTAACATGCCCACATAATGAAATATATAGTCACAAAAAGGAAGTACTAACATGTTACCCCATGGATGAATCCTGAAAATGGTATGCTAAGTGAAAGAAACCAGTCACAAAAGAACACATATTGTATGATTCTATTTATATGAAAATGTCCAGAATAGACAACTCCACAGAAACAGAAAGTAAGGTGGGGTGAGAAGGGGAATGATTGCTAGTGGGTATGGGACTTTGGGGGGGGCTGAAGTATTCTAAAATGGACTCTAGTGATGGTTAGACAATTTTGTGAATATACTATAAAAATATTTATTTATTTTATACTAGGGATTGAATCCGGGGACATTCTACCTCTGAGCTACACCCCTCGCCCTTTTTATCTTTTATTTTATTTGTTTATTTATTTATTTATTTAGTTTGATACTGGGGATTGAACCCAGGGGAATTCTACCACCAAGCTATACCCTCAGACCTATTTTATTTTTTATTTTGAAACAGGGTCTTGTCAAGTTCCTGAGTCTAGCTAAATTGCTGAGGTTGTCCTTGAACTTTGATCCTCCTGTCTCAGCCTCCCAAGTACTTGGATTATAGACATGGGCCATGGAGCCCAACTTTATCTTTTATTTTGAAATGGGTTTTGCTAAGTTGCTGATTTCTATAATATCAATGTATAGAAGAGAAATAGGAAGAAATCATGCAAATGGAAAAAGGAAGGCCATTAGGAGATTGCCATGGATGCCTGAACTAAAGCAGTAGCAGGTGTGATGGAAAAGAGATTTGGGAGATGTTTAGAATCTAGAATTAATATGTCTCAGCAAATAGTGGAGGAGAAAGGGAGGGGGTCATGGCAAGTTCCCACTTCTGAAGCCTTCACTTGGGTATCACCTTTTCCAAGAAACTTTTGCAGAATCCACAATTTAAGTCCAATGCCCTTTTTGTTTCACAAATGCACAGGTACATGTCTTTAGCCTTGTATTTACTACATTGAAATGTATAGTAACTCTTTATCCATCAGTCCTCTCCTCCATCAGTCTCTGCTATTGAGAGCAGGGACCTAATTTCACAACATCTTTGTAGCTTTGTACCAGAACTTAGGGCCTACCAAGAGGGCACCTCAACCAGGTTAGAAAATACAAGAGAAGCAGATTTAGCTTGGGGAAGAGAAAGGCTGAGAAAGGAGAATGATATTGGTTTTACATATATGCCTATGATACATTCAAATACCACTGTGAGGCAGAAAGTCAGTTTTATGAAGTTGGGGATCAAGAGAGAGGTTCGGAATACAATAGTAAGCTTCAGCAAGAGGAACAGGCAGTAAGTAGAACCTTGTATATGTGGACCAAATTGCTCACAGACCCGTAAAACCAGATAAAGATGGAATCCTGGAACCCCCCCCCCATACAAGAGATGGACAGAGTAATTGAAATTCACCAAAAGAGTCTGAGGAAGGATTACAGAGGAAGAAGGGAAAATCAGAGTAAATTAAATGAAGGAAGGAGTTTCAAAAGGGACACAGAGTTACTGCTGCACTGGGCAAAAGTCACTGGTGATTTTGAGAAAAGTTTCAGTGGAAAAAGTGGGGGTAAATCCAACCTACAACTGAGGAGGTGTAAATGAGAGACGAGGAAGTAGAAACAAGAAGAGTCAAGAAGCTTGGCCTTGAGGTGAAGGGGAAAGCGAGAGGGGGCTCAGAATCAAGGGTAAACTTTGTATTATCTTGTTTTAATTACGTCTTTTGAGAGGTCTTAATCAGGCACGCATACTGAGAAGAATAAGACAACACAGAGGCTGAAGGGCAAAAGGTGTGAAAATGTCATTCACTGAGAAGACACAAAGGGGTGAAAAATAGCTTTAGACAGGAGAAAAAAAATGGAAGGGAAGATATGAGTACTCTTTCTACTAAATACTGAGTGATAAGAGGGGCTAGAAGGAGAAAATGGAGTTCTTTCCAGATTGTCTCTACTTTCTTAGTGAAGCAAGATGTAAGCCATCTGCTAACAGCTAATACGGAAATAATAAGAAAGAAGAGCTGACGATGGTGGCAAAGGTTTTAATAACTATGAAGAGAATGGGCAAGGACGCTGAATGGGGAACACAGAAAAAATAACATATAATACTAAGGGTGTAATTTTGGTTAAAATTAAAAAATCGAAACTAAATAGCAGTATCAAGATTACATGATTTTCTCTCCAACCACAGGCATTAAAGAGTAGAAGTTAAATAAAATGGAAGTGAAGAAGAAAGAGCCGAGGAGTTACATATGTGTAATAATTCATTAAGTTTTACATGCATGAGGGCCTGGGTTCAATCCTGAGTACTCACAATTTTTTTAATTAATTAAGCTATACATTTCAAATTTGTTTACTTAACTGTTTGTAAGTTATAGCTTAATATAAATGTTAATTTTTTAAAAAAGAACTCTGTGTCTCATTTCAAGTATTCAATTTCCCACTCCCAGCCCTAAAGGAGAAAAATACCTCTGGAACAACTTCTATTTAAAAATAACAGGTGAGCCTGGCATGGTAGTGCATGTTTGTAATGCCAGTACTTGGGAGGCTGAGACTGGAGGATCCGGGTACACGGCCAGCCTCAGCTACTTAGTGAGGCTCTCTGCAACTTAGCGAGACCCTGTATCAAAATAAAGAATTTTAAAAAAGGGCTGGGAGCCGGGCGTGGTAGCGCACGCTTGTAATCCCAGTACTTTGGGAGGCGGAGACAGGAGGATCCGGGTTTGCGGCCAGCCTCAGTTCTCTCTCTCTCTCTCTCTCTCTCTCTGGAGACCGGAGGAGGATCCAGGTTCGCAGCCAGTCTCACCTCTCTCTCTCTCTCTCTCTCTCTCTCTCGACTCAGTGAGGCCCTCCGCAACTTCGTGAGACCTGGTTTCAAAATAAAGTATAAAAAATAGGGTCGGGGGTGTAGTGTGGAGGTAGAATGCCCCTGGGTTCAATCCCTGGTACTGCAAAAAAAAAAAGGGCTGGGGGTATAGCTCAGAGGTAAAATGCCCCTACATTCAATCCCCAGTACCACAAAAAAAAATTATATATATATATATATATATATAATAAAATAAAAACAAAAACAACAGGTGAAAAATGTCACAAAAAAACTGAAAGTGAAAGCAAAAAAGCAAACAAATAAAACTTGGGAAAAGACTGTCTCCCTTCAAATGCATATTTTTAACCTAGAGTAAATTATAGACCACCAAGTATAGTCTGACTTGGATATCAAGCACCAGTTCCCACACACAAAAAAATTTGTTATTGTTGGCTTTAGCACTTTAATCTAAAGAGGACACAAATTCTACTCATGTTTGAATAACCCTTGCCAACAAATTGATCCCATAGCAGCAGGGCTGCGGGGAATAATTTCCAAGATTGAAGAAAAACACAAAGGGAAAAAAATTAGTAAATATATTTCCTCCTACACAGAACCTGGGATATATCCCTTTTAGAAGGAAAAAAAAGTTTTTCTCTTTCCTCTTTTTCCAAAAGCAGTCCAAAAGGGCATTAAAGAACATCTGTAATTTACATAGAAGCAATGCCAAAGAAATGTAGATTCCACAGCTGTTAACCCAGGGGACAACTGGAACTGGGCAAATGTCTAAATAAGGTCTGAAAAGCAGATGCTCTGCTATAGGGCAGCTAACTTCCAAAACCAGGAGTATGGAGTGGGCACGCCAAGTGCTAATATCTGCCTTTCTACAAAGTTATGTTCTGCTTTCTACTTGGGCAAACCAGAACAATTAATAATTCTTTTGCCAATTAAGAACTACCCAAAGAAGACCAAGAATGTTGCCGGGCCACCACCTACCGTGAGGAAGGATTTTCCTTGTCATTTTAATATTTATCTTCTGCATCTATGCAATATTAGATATTGGTTAATAATATCACCAGAGATTAAAGGCTCCCAACTGTACAATATCAAAAGTGAATAAACTTTTGGAAACTCTGATAGAATAACCGACAAAACCAGATCCCTTGGATTCAAATCCTGCTTCTCCACTTACTACACTGTCTTGAGTAAGTTACTTTACATTAATAGGCCTCATATATAATAGGTAATATTATCTACTCATAGAGCTATGAGGATTAGACAATCAATACATAGAGATACTTACAAATATTTCAAATACATTGAAAGTGTTCCATAAATCTTAGTTTATATTAATCCCTACCTTAACGATTTGCTATAACTTCTAAAATTTACATGGCACCTAGTGCTAACTGATATTGCTTATACACTGTAAATGCCTGATAGCTGGGAAAGGGTCTCAAACCGTGGCATGTTGAATTTGCTGGCCTACTTACCAATAAATACCTAGCAAATGTTAATGACCCCGTTGTAAAAACAGATATATTCAGATGTAATCTGAAGGTTAAAGGCTCGATGTACCAACCCCGTTTCCCTTGACTAGTAGTCCTCTTCCACATAATATATGTGCTTACTATAATGACTGACTAGCTGCCTTTGTGGAAACTGTCAATATTCTGCAGACACAGCATCTGGAAGGATTAAGCAGAACACGAGAGGATTAAAAGATACAATGAAGTAAAAATTAAGAAGGAAATAGAAAACATATTCTAAATTCCTAGAAATGAGTTTTAGTTTGCTTTCATACTTTTTCTCCCTTTTTCATTAGACTAATATTAAATAGAGTTCTGTTCCTTTAACTGTCAAATGGTTTTCCATTTTACAAGTAATTTTTCTCCACAGAGGAGTCTTTTAAAAGTTATAAATAAAGTACCCCAAATATTTTCTTTTTCCCACAGATGAGAACATTAGAACACTGACATTTTAATCTGTTCTGTACAAGAGTGAGTTGTGTCAACACAGTGCTCCCAGCTACAACGCTGAAAAAACAAGTTTAATTAAAGACAGAGAAGAAACTGCATGTGGAGCCTAAGCCACTGAGATACAACAAAGAGTTGTCATCTTAAGAGTCAATTCTCTATGAACAAACCTGTGTCAATGTCAGAAGGGGGAAAAAAAGACAAAGCAAAGTAAAAATGGGATGCTATAATGGAAAAGCACGGTGGTATCAAATGTCAATGTCCAGACTAAGAACTAAAAACTACTATTTATGTAGTACATACTTGCAGAGTCCAAACACTACTCCTAACATCATAAAACATATTTGGATATAAATAGATGCTAATTAACCACATGTATGTTGTAGAAGATATAACAACTACAAAAGGAGAAAAAAAGCCCACACCACGAGGTAATTGTTCAGCAACAATGAATATTGCTTTTTCTGGAGTTATTCGAGAATATTGGCTCTATTCTCTTCTCAAACTCTAATTTGAAGGGCAAATTAGTATTACCACAATACCATTTTCGAAAATGAAGCAGAAATCTAACTACATTCTTACAGTAGCTTGCTTGCCTATGGCTCCTGCCCTTCTGCCAGAGCACCCTCATCAGACAGGCAGTATGGCACAATGAAAACAGCAGAAGTGGCCAGGCTTCAACCCCAGCTCTGTCAACTTCCTAGCCTAGTAACTCTTGGGCAAATTACATTTGGGACCAGTTTTCCTCATCTACAAAATAGGGATAAGGATGTTATTATAAGGTTTCAATGAGATTATATATGTAAAGTACCCAGTTCATTTCTTAGCTCACATAACGATGCTCCACAAATAATATTCTTATTAGCTTGATTGATTGATTGATTGAGATGGGGGGGTCTCACTATGTTGCCTGGCTGGCCTCAAACTCATGATCCTCCTGTCTCAGAGTATCTGAGAATACAGGAAAGTACCATCATGCCTGGCTTCCTGATAACTTTTGATTTTTAAAATACTGACCACGTGCTGATTGTGTATTATCATACCTTCTACGTTCTATATTCCTATGACTACAACTTCTTTCACTCGTATATACTAGCTTATCCCACCTCAGAGGGAATGTTTAGCATTTAGTATTAGTATACACTGTTTGTTCATGCATATATATCTTGTTCATTCACAGCGCAGTGTAAAAGAATGGCTCTCAGCATGAAATCGTATCTCAGAACTGCCTGCATTAACTGATTACATTTCAATCATACCATTCTTAATTACTGTACAACTTTTGGCAAGTTACTTATATATGCCTCAGTCTCTGCATTTGTACAATAGAGATAAAACAAAATTCTTTAATTATAGAGTTGTTCTGAAAATTAAATATTAAATATATATAAAGTTATCAGAATAATGCCTGCTCCATGTATGAGCACTCCAAAAACATTTGCTATTACCTGATAATGTGTCTGCCTAATAAATATCATTTTATACTTATTGTACAGCTATTAAATATTTCTCTAAAATTATATGATCTAAGGGAACAGGAAGCAGAGTTAATATTTTGGTCAATAGTTATAAATATGATAGTAATAATAGGAAGATGTATAAAGGAAAAATTGACAAATATAAAACTAACTGAATTACAATTACTATAAAGAATCCAGTATATACAATTTTTATGTTTGCACGTATCATTTTAAGAAAGGAAGAGAAAGAAAGAATCAGGCTTCACAGAGGGGAACAAAGGAACAAGATTGTAGTGTAACAAAACAGAAAAGAATTCAATACATAAAACTGCCATATTTTAACTGCATTAGGGAAAACATAGAGAAGACAGCACGAAGATTCAGACAGATGATAATGAAGTAAACGTTACTGAAAACAATAAAAGACATGAGTGAGGTATGAAAGGAATGCAGATGGCCCATTTGGAAGCCAGAACACAGATCTGCCTGCCTGGAACTCAGGGTACCTGTAGGAGAATAGTTGCTTTAGTGTTCTCAATTCCTTTCCCTCAGAGCTTAGAAAGCACACAGTGGGTCCTCTATAATATCTATGTAAAAGGTAGCATGGATTCTAATCCCAACCAGTTTCAAATGCTAGACTAAGTAGAGCTTCCCAGGGGGTGTGCCTAAATTTGACAGGTGTATTGAGCTGGTGATCCCCTCAGCCCCAAGGATATAAAGCCTCTAGCTGGAAGTTGGCTGGCCTGCTACCACTGTGCGCCACACAAATATCATTTTCGAAGTATATAATGCCATAAAAAGTTGGAAGCATTGGGTTAAATAATACGGCTACTATGCAATATCCAACAGGACAAAGAAGACTAAGTAGGAGAGGAAATAATGTTCAACTCTCTTTGCCTATTTTGATAGAACTGTAGAAGACCAATCAAAGAGGGAAAAAACAAGTGGCAAAAGGAGCAGCAGTTCAAAAAATGCTGTAATAGGTTAGGCATGAAAACTAGGCCAAAACTAGGGCAGTAACAAAAGAGAAGGATTCAAAACAGGTTGTGGAAGAATAACTGCTCAGAACTCGGTTTAGTTTGGTTCAATAAACATTTATTGCTGCCTATTATATGTCAGCCATTTGCTAGGCATTAGGGATTTTTAAAAATTGAAGAAACAATTTCAGTAATTAGGAATTTTCTTAATTGTAGAAATGGAATTCCAGATTTTCCATAAAGCAATCTGTTTCACACTAGATCTTACGAGGAAATATTAAAAGGTTTTACATACTGCACCATAAATCAAAGGTAACTGTAACCATTAAAGCCTTAAAAAAAATAAGCTTTTTGGTAAGAGGACTCAATATCAGCAGCCAGAGGGCTAGGAAGAGAATTCTGTGGAATAGTCTGAGAAACACAATAAATAGCTCTTAATGTATTTACATCTGGGCCAGGGTTAGAATGCATGCCATTGGTCAACTCTACTCTTAGCCTTTAAGAGATAATAAAAATAGGCTGGGAGTGGTGGCGCAAGCTTGTAATCCCAGTACTTGGGAGGCAGAGACCGGAGGATCCGGGTTCGTGGCCAGCCTCAGCTACTTAATGAGGCCCTCTGCAACTTTGGGAGACGTGGTTTCAAAAATAAAAGTATAAAAAATAGGGCCGGGGGTGTAGCTCAGAGGTAAAACGCCCCTGGGTTCAATCCCCGGTACCGCAAAAAAAAAAAGATAATTACAATAGTTATCACTTATTAGGTGCTCACTATATATCAAACATTGTGCCATACATATATTATCTCATTTTATCTTCAAAATAACTTCCCTGAAGGGTATAATTAGTCCCATTTTTTTCCTTTGTGAAAAAACAAAACTTAGAATATTAAGTCACCAACCTAGGATACAACGAGCAAAATGGCAAAGTCAGAACTCAAACCTAGCTCCATCTAACTCTTAAGTCCATGTTCATATTAAGTGTAGTTAAAAAATATAACTCACTCAAGAAAGGGCTTTGAGAAGGGCACCTGAAGCAGAGAAAGGAGAGCCACAGAGGCAAATCTAGGTAAGGATCATTCATGCACTTTCCAGGAGAGAGTGTGCTTGGCTAAGGCTCACCAACTGGATCCATTCAGGAAGAAATCTAGAAGTCTGGGTATTAATTTTCTACTGCTAAAATACAAATTACCACAATTTTGGTACTTAAAACAACACAAATTTATTGCCTTACAGTTTTGTAAGTTAGAAGTCACAGTTTTTTAGGTTAGAAGTTACAATTTCATAGGTTAGAAGTCTAAGTCTCACTGGGCTAAGCTCATGATACCAACAGAGCTGCATTCCTTTCTGAAAGCTCTAGAGCAGAATCTACTCCCTTCCCTTCTCCAGCTTCTAGGGTCCACCAGCATTGCTTGGCCCATGGCTCCTTCCTATATCTTCAAAGTCAGCAATGACCAGTTGAGTCTTTCTCATGCTGCTGTCTCCCTGGTTCTTCCATAGTTCCATTTCCCTTTTACCACTAAAAGGTTCTCCAGTTATGAGGACTCATGATTAGACTAGGCCCACTCAAATAATCACCACAATCTCACTATCCCAAAGTCCCTAACTTAACCTTAATCTACAAGGTTCCTTTTCCTATGTAAAATAATAGATTCTTGGGATTAGGACATAGACCTTATTGAGGGGCCATTATTTTGCCTATCACAGTCTGACTAAAAGACATGGGAGCCAGTCAGTGTTTGAACCATATAACTAGCCCTCTAGTTCTGATTCCATAAATATGAGACAACTTACTGATAATATTTTGGCTTGCCCTACAGCTTACTTATAGGAAGAGAATGTGCTGTTCACAGGATACAGTGTCTAATCCCATGGGCAAATATGTTTTACATTATATTGAATGATTTGTTTTCTGAGTTATACATTAGTGTCTTTTGAGTGCTGTCAGAATGAGTCAGAATCTCTTAGTCCAAAAACTCCAAGACTCAGACAAGATCAATATTCTCAATCTTTAAGTTAAGGATCAGAGTCAGGGGTGAGGGAGGGGGTATTTAAAGAGGTCTATATCTATGATAAAAACCTTTTGAAAATCATGTTTAAGAAGCTATATATGATTAGATATATCTAAGAATACAGTTTTATGCCACTCCCTTTGATTTACAATAAAGAGAATAGTCATGGTTTTCTGATTGTGCCTATATAACCAATCAAATGGTTTGAAGTAGAATGTCCTTGGAAGGCAGCAGGGAATTTTAAATTAACATCTTTTAAAACTTGGACCACATAGATTAGTGGTTAGCTAGACCTGAGGTACTTGGGAGAGAATACAGAGTGACTGCAAATGAATATGGGGCTTCTTTTTGGAATAATAAAAGTGTTCTAAAATTGATTGTGATCGTTACACAACTCTTTGTATAGACAAAAAAATCATTACACTATACATTTTAAATGGGCAAATTGAGCCGGGCATAGTGGCACATGCCTGTAATCCCAGTACTTGAGAGACTGAGACAGGAGGATTGCTCAGCCTCCGCAACTTAGTGAGGCCCTCAGCAACTCAGGGAAAATCTGTTTCAAAATAAAGACAACAACAACAATGAAAGGCTGGGGGTGTAGCTCAGAGGTGAAAAGCCCCTGGGTTCAATCCCTAGTACCATTAAAAATAAAGAGGGGGAAGTAAATTGTATGGAGTGTAAATTATATCTCAACAAAATCATTTAAAACACGTGTCACAAAAAGAAGACACTACTTTGAAAACTTATATTTCAATAAAATGGAAAACATGGAAGAAATAGAAAGATTTCTAGACACATACAACCTACCTAAATTGAACCAAGAGGATATAGAAAAATTGAATCAAACAATAGCAAGCACAGAGATAGAAACAGCAATAAAAAGTCTTCCATCAAAGAAAAGCCCAGGTCCAGATGGTTTTCCAGCTGATTTTTACAAAACCTTTACAGACGAACTAAAACCAATACTTCACAAGTACGCCGTGAAACTGGAAGAGATGGAATTCTTCCAAACTCTTGTTCTTTATTTTGAAACAGGGTCTCACTAAGTTGAGGAGGCCTCACTAAGTAGCTGACACTGGCGAACCCGGATCCTCCGGTCTCAGCCTCCCAGGTACTGGGATTACAAGCGTGCGCCACCACGCCCAGCTTAGAATGTGATTGTAATGCTAACTTCCAATGTTAACTAGAGAATAAATATGGATAAGGGAATGTTCCTATCCTGATGCTGTTTTAAAAGTTCCTATTTTATTACCCTTATTCTGTACTATGTGCTGATACCCCATATACCCCACATCATTCCAAGCACCACAACAGCAGTGTCAAATCATGTTCTCTTGTATCATATTAAATGCAAAGAACTTGTCTCTATTTGTAAATGTGGAAAGTTCACACTTTGGGAGTTTGCTCTATTTTATAGCTATAACTATTTCAATGCCCAGTAGGAAAATGATCTGTGGGGGACTATTGAATGACTTCTCTCAGTGTGCCCTTCTTTTTGCCTGCATCCTCTTTCTCAAGAGCAATAATGATCCCCTTCCCCTAAATACCAGAGCAGAATAGGCTGTCAGAGGTCACAAGACAGCTTTGCTTACAAATTAGAAAGTCAGGCAATGTTTTGCTTGAGGCTTTCTTATATTGATAGGAAAATAATCACCTATATAGCCCCTAAAAATGTCCCCTCTGAATAACAATTAACCTGTCTGTGTCAGTTCCTGAAACTGATACATTAAAGTAATTTAAATTGATAAAATACCATCATCTAAGGCTATAAACATAAGTTCCTTCAATCTTGAGGTAGAACACTTCTCTTGTATGAGCTTGGACAAAATGGCCTAGTTACTTTCCTACATGAAAATTGTAAAAGATCACTTCCCATCATCAGAATAACATAAATGCCTGAGGTTACAAGCCTAATCCCTGGGTATAACTGAGCTTACATACTGGATTCTCTACTAAACCACAAGTATATCACACTCTGTTTTATGGGCTCATGCAGTGCAATTTATTCCCATACCATGGAATGCCTAGTTATAGATACAGAAAGAACATGATGGTCCAAGAAGAGACGATTGATACCCATAATCCATACTGTAAAGTTTTATATAATTTCCTTGCTCTTGAGTATGAATGCACACACTGATGCTATAGTACAAACAACATAAATTCAGTTCCTGATGCAAAACTACCTTCAACAAATAGTTTATATTATTCATTTCTCCAGGATTCTCCACAAACCTGAAAAAATTCATTATTGCGTTTGAAACTGGAAACCTTTGGATGTTAGGTTACAAAATAGCTTAAAAGCAATTTATAACACATTCATAAGTTTGTCAAGATTGTGTTGTTGTGATTGTTGTTGTTTTAATACACACAGAATCTCAAGTCCATATTCTGGGGATCCTTTCAGACAACTGAAAGCTGAATTTTCCAAGCAGGCAGCTGTAGTTCATTAGATCTGCCATGGACCGTGAAAGCCACTTGCCAATAGTGTCGAAAGACTATTACTCATTTCAATCTCTCCAAAGAAGACAGACCTTTCTCTGACAAAACATTAGTGAAAAGCAGAGTCTGGGGCTCTGCGTGGAACAGCTCAGCAGACATGGATGGAAACTCAATAGAGAAACTGAAGCCAAGTGGAGGTGGCAGATTGATGTTCTAGATTTTCATCTTCAGAGACTACAACTTCCACCTAGATTTCAAGAAGAGAGAAAAGAAAACAAAACCACCACCTAGAAATAATAATGCACTTGCAACATGCATAATAATCCTATCATCTGACAGAACTGTTTGTCTGAATGGCAAATTTTCTGCATATAAGTGAGTCTTTAAATCCCAGCAGCCCCAAATGGAGAAATTTAAGGGGCCAATCAAATCAGTTTTGAATGTCAGTCACTGTCCAAGCAAGGTAGCTATTCAGAAAAATTAGAATCACACTCAGAAGTAGATTAAGTCTTTATTCAGCAATCACAAAGACAACTAAGGAAACTCTAAACATTTAAAATTCTGTAGCATTAAGTTGAATATTAGTATGCCATAGCTAGCATGCCAAAAATACAAATAATTAACTATCTAGATAATTTGCAAATATTAAATATTAAGTAGTCTTGCTCTTCAGACAGTATTTAAATCTAGATCTAAGCTACAATATACTCAACTAAAATGTAAATGGGTACAGACTGATGTTTAGTTTAGATATAAGCACTAAGAGGGATTCCAAGTAGCCAGGTATATTCTGTTTCTTGGCCAAGAGGCTAGCTACACAGGTATCTGTAAGTTATAAAACTTCATTAAGATGTAGACTTACAATATGTAAATCTTTGTGATAAAAGCTTTGTGATCAAGGAAACATCATGTCTTCTAATCTACTGCCCCATGAATTTAATCCCTGAGAAAAACAATAATATCAAATTCCTACTTGATCAAGATAATCCCAGCTTTCAGCTTTTCCCCACTTTTCACCTTTCCAAGCTAAACTGTTTAAGATCAGACTCACGCTAGACATATTAGAGCAATGGGTGTGTTATCTCATAATATACTTTATAACAACGGGAATTATTTCTGTTCTAATGACTTAAAAGGGTATTTTTAAAAAACCTTGATAATCATAATGTTTTGTTTCTGAAAAGATCTACCAAACCACAAGTCATGTATGATACTCTTTAATGGTCACAAAATAGTATGTCAAAAAAACATAAGATTGAGAATAATACAATAATAGGGGACACTCAAAATATTTGATACTGATAAAAGAGGAAGAATGAAACTTATAGCAAGACACCAAAAGTATTTAAGAAAGATCATGATCAAAAAAGAGTAAGACCCAAATACGAATTCCAATTTTGCAACACACTGTTAAAAGATATATTTAACTCAAAATCATTGTTGGAGTTTAAGAAATACAAAAGTTTTAAAGATATAATTGCTGAAAGTTCTATAATAACTTTTTATTTCAAAAAAGTGAAATCATTGCTTTAAGTTGAAATTCTCATCATTAGCTTAGCCTACTCCACAAGTAGGAGGGGATCACTTCCTTCTTATGGGCCAATTGTTATATTATGTGAGAGTAATGAGGCAAAAGAAAAATGATTTTAAAACTAAATATTCAAATTTTATATATATCACAAGAATCTCAAAATTATGATAGCAAATGGGACTGAGACAAGTAGTAACTGGCTACATTTTGTAAAAAAAGAAAAAAGTTCATAGTTACTCCTTATGTTTGTTCTAGGTGCCTAAATTTCCAAAAGGGCAAACCCCAATTCCAACTGAATGTCTAAAAGGAAAGTGGACGTCATTTTCTTGGTCAATTTCTGTTAAAACAGCAAGAATTTTAAATCTAATTCCATGAAAGGAGAATTCTTTATCCAAAGTAAAAACTTACATAACGGGCCGGGCATGGTGGCGCACGCTTGTAATCCCAGTACTTTGGGAGGCGGAGATTGGAGGATCAGGGTTCGCGGCCGGCCTCAGCTCTCTCGCTCTCTTGCTCTCTCCCTCTCTCTCTCTCTCTTTCTCTCTCTACTTAGTGAGGCCCTCCGCAACTTCGTGAGACCCGGTTTCAAAATAAAGTATAAAAAATACGGCCAGGGGTGTAGCGCGGACATAGAACGCCCCTGGGTCCAATCCCGGTACCGGAAAAAAAAAAAACTTACATAACCCACTGCAGCTTAAAATTAGGTAACATTTTGAGAAATAAAAATGATTAAATTTGGTCTTGAATCTTTATTAAAATAAATTCTTAAATGCCCATCTAGTATCAATCGCTATTTAGTGCTGAGTTTTTTCATATGGTTATACTTTTGAAAATATTCTTTTAGCAAATGGGCAGCATAGAGCAATCTGCCCAAAGTTCATCTCTGTTTTTCTCAACACTAACCGGGGTTTCAATGGAATAATCCACATAAATTAGCAGCCTAATATTTCCAAATAACCGAAAGTTGAATTAACAATTCGGTAAATCATATGAAACTGCCATTTCTATAGGTCAAAACCAGTCAGACCTTGGCAATTTCATGTGGTTTAATCTAAAAATAGTTTTTTAGAGAGCTCCAACTCTATGCTAGGAAAAAGAAAATATCAACAACAAAAAAGTTTTCATGATGTGAAAATACATGTAAAAAAATGCCTTCTAAGGAAATGACTAAATGCAATGGTATAAAAAGCAATAAAAATAGTAGGCTTTATAAGAAGGCAAAAAAAAAAAAAAAGAATCAGGTAGTTCAACAGGTTCCTGAAATCCTGGTAGTGATCGATAAATCGACTTCTGCTTCACCTTTTATGAAGAGGCTGTACTTAGCAAATCACTATGTAAGCTGCCTCAATAACAGCATTCCTGCTATCAAGTTTACTTGCAATGATTCCAACAAAGAAATTAATTTCTTAGATGACAAGAAAAGGTTATCTGAAATGGGGAAAACACAGGAGACTGAGCTTTCTGCTAATAAAACAGACAAATATCAGTCTAGGCACTGAATTCAGAACTGTTTAACTGCCAGCAAAATCTGAATTCCCTATAGCCCAACCACTACTATTATTTTACACAGAGACATACACATATATACATGCATGTATAAATGCACACATATATATACATACATACATACTTGCCCCAATTTTCCAGGACTTTCCCGGTTTTAGCACTGTAAGTTCCATGACCCAGAAAACTAAGCCTGGGCAAAGTGAGCTACAGTCACCCCAATCTCCAGCTACCAATCCATGTACATGCATGTGCGCACACGCACGCACACACACACACACACACACACATACACACACATCCATCTGTAGCCCAAACTCCAAAGAATATTTTTCTAAAACACAATAAATTTGTTAACTGATCAGATAATAAGTGGTATTATAAAATTGCCCAATAGCTATTGCTTGTTTATGACTATATTGATAAAATATGTAAATGCCAGTGATCAAATCTGAGAACTTGGAAACTGCCATTCATCACAAGTTATCAGACCCACTCCTTCCCCCAAAAAATTTATCTTTAAATTCATATCACTAAGTGTTCTCTTAGAAAACCTTATATAATTATTCCATATTATAAATATAAGGAATAACTCTGAGGCATTTTATAGGTTTGAAACGCAGCTTCACCATTGAACAGCATGTAACCTTGGGAGAAATTGTTGAACTTCAGCAATTATCTATGTCCTACTATGCTAAATGGGGATAACAATGGAACCCACTTCATAGTGTTTTCACAAGCATTAGATGATGTGAAGTATATTAAATGCTTAATACAATATAGTACCATGAAGTTAATTCTCAGTAAATATTACTTTTATTGCTAATAATATTGCTGTGCAGTTAAGAATATACAAGGACTCTGAAGATGGCAGTTTCCTATTCCTGTCTTTGTTGGTGGAATTATTTTCTTTTGAAAATAGTTTATTTCCTTTCATAATATTTATATTTTGAGAATTTGAATTTTCTAACTATTAAAAACTAGGAGAGTCTTAAGTACCTTAAAACAGAATTTTTGTAATATGATGAATTACTTCATGTGGAATTTCTTTCCATCACTGAATTTCAACATCAGATGTAATAATGTACTTAAAAAATAAAAATCAGAGCCAGGCGTGATGGCGCACTCTTGTAATCCCAGTACTTTGGGAGGCGGAGACCGGAGGATCCGGGTTTGCAGCCAGCCTTAGCGCTCTCTCTCTCTCTCTCTCTCTCTCTCTCTCTCTCCCTAGTGAGGCCCTCCGCAACTTCGTGAGACCCAGTTTCAAAATAAAATATAAAAAATAGGGCCGGGGGTATAGCGCGGAGGTAGAACGCCCCTGGGTTCAATCTCTGGAACCGCAAAAATAAATAAATAAATAAAAATAAAAATAAAAATCAGAACCTCTTGCCCCTAACATTTAAAAAATACAGTATCCAATGGGCTGAAATACAGGTGATAAAGTCTTATTCATGTTAAAAAGAACCAGTGTAAACACTGAATCAAAATATGGTCAAATTAGATTTTAGAATTTGAGGAAACTTTTAAGATATCTAGGCCAAAAACTCTCAGTTTATAAATAAGACCCATAAGAGGTGATTTATCCAATGTCATATGGCCAGAATCGGAGATACTAGAACCCAGATGTCTTGACGTGTAGTCCAAACATCTTTACAATATTCTTCTCTCCAAACCATAAGTGAAAATCAGGAGACAAATTTCTATTCCAAATTTTCTAGTAAAAACTGTATTTGAATACACAAAAATAATTAAGAGGAGGGAGTGTAATGAGAAGACAGAGGGAAAGATAACTACTGCCACATAGTAGGAAAAGACTCTGAAGTCAAATATAGCTGGTTTCAAATGCCAGCTCTTCCATCCTTCCCTGAATGTCAATATGTAAAGTGCATACTCTCTGTGTTTCAAGCTCATTTGTAAAATGGGAATACTACTACCTAGAACAAATAAGTAAGATATGAACAGGCTAAAATAGCACAATAGTTGAGAGACAAACTACCTGTGTTTGAATCTCAACTCCAGAATGTACCCATTGTTTGATCAAGTTATATAATTTCTCTGAGCCATGGGAAATACTTAAGCACAGAACATGGCACATAATAGCTATAACAAGTTTTAGTACTAAATACATATGAATCACCTGGCACTTAGTGGGTACTGGCTAACAAGAACACAACCACAAATAACAACAACAAAAACATCTGTTGTAAGTAAAACTAGAACAGATTGACAAAGTCAACATGCCAAATAAAAATCGATGCCCTTTTTGCCACATCTACTGCAAAAATGAAGACCATTCTCAGCAATCAGACTGTCTACATTCCAGAAAATGTCAACATCACTCTGAATGAACATACAGGTATTGTGAAGGGCCCCAGAGGAACCTATGGAGGAACTTCAATCATATCAATATAGACCTCAGTCTTCTTGCAAAGAAAAAGAAGAGACTCTAAATTGGTAAATGGCCGGGGAAATAGCAAGGAATTGGTTGTCATTTGCACTATTTGCAGTCATGTACAGAAGAATGTAATAGTGGGCTTCTGTTACAAGCTGAGATCTGTGTGTGCTTACTTCCCCATCAATGTCCTTATTCAAGAGAATGGGTCTCTTGTTGAAATGCAAAATTTCTTGGGTGAAAAATACATCAGCAGGGTTCAGATAAGGCCAGGTGTTGCTTGTTTAGTAACTCTGAGCAAGAAAGATGAGTCAATCCTTGAAGGAAATGACATTGAACTTGTTTCAAATTCAGCCACTTTGAGCAAACCACAACAGTTAGAAACAAGGATATCAGAAAAATGTGGATGGTATCTATCTCTTAAAAAGGATCAGTTCAGGCCCCTTGTGCGCCGGGTCCCGGACCGCCCGCGCGCGCCCCACCCCAGAAGCCCCCAGCCACCTCGCCGGGCCCCTTGTGCGCAGGTACCGGACCGCCCGCGCGTGCCCCACCCCGGAAGCCCCCGGCCACCTCGCCGGGCCCCTTGTGCGCCAGGTACCGGACCGCCCGCGCGCGCCCCACCCCGGCAGCCACCCGCGCCACCTCGCCGGGCCCCTTGTGCGCAGGTACCGGACCGCCCGCGCGCGCCCCACCCCGGAAGCCCCCGGCC